>JABUQX010079746.1:0-16630 GCA_015478945.1 Trachelipus rathkii
TCCTCTTATTGAAACAAAAAATAGTAGAGGAGCGTATTGGAATCTAGAGAAATTTAATGGACGGTAACCATGACTCTCCTTGCTAGACCCGAATTGAATATCCACGATCATCCCAGTTGACACTTTAAGCCTTCATCTTTCCATGTTCGAAAGGACTAGTCCTCCCATGCCAAAAAAAAGTTCCTTCGCATGTAGTTCACGTTTCAGTCTTGATGTTAAGTTTTAGTTTAAGAAAAATCTGGAATTCAAAATTTCCTTTCGATGGTCATCTTAAAGCCCCACGTGGGAAAGTAGAAACTGTACCAATGGTGAGTTCTAGATTTGACTCACTTCGTAAACTATATATGGGGGATTCCCGTCTGAGTTTGAATGCACAAGAATGGACTACGAATTTTTGAGGTATATTAGATGTTTTTAGTTTTACTTATTCTGTCTCAAAGCTCTATAATTCTCTACACATAACATTTTTCACTATCCTTTGTGTGCGATTCATATTGTATTTACATTTGTTAGAAGAAGTGGTTTCTATATCTCTATGAACTGAGTATACGAAACTAATGTTTACCATTGTAGCAACTGGCCCGGTCTCGTACTCAAGTTGCATGTAAACCAATGGGCGTTTTGTAGTCTTAATCACCAGTATTTAGTGGTAAAGAACATGATGCGTAGAGGCATCCTACTTGATTAGTTTAAAAGGTGTTGAAGTTTGGACACTACGCCTGATTTGACGAAATCTAGGGAATAATGATTTTAAAATTAGAATTTGAATATGTTCAAACAGACTGATTATCACAAAGAAATGAAGCTCCCAAGCACAAATTATTCTTTTTCTGCCTGTCGGAACGTTGTTATCCCTGATGATCTATAGGTGGCAAGTTTATGGATAATTATATACTATAATTTAGTAGTTTACGAGTTAATATTATCTGGAAAACCTAGTGGTTTCTTGTTTAATCCCCTGATAATGAGTAATAATTATTTTAAATCTATATAAATGAATATATATATAAAAATATAAACTATATATAATTAAATTATAGTATACCATAGTCTTTAGTGATATATATATAATATATATCATATATTAGTATATACTCGTATACTTATGATATAATATATATATATATGTATATAAATATGATTAGGCTTGAATTACCTATGTGTAACTTATATACTAAAGTATAGGATAATGTATATATATATATACCCTATTATTTATATATAATATTTTTATCTATATTAATTTAGTATATATATATATATATAGTATATATATATATATATAGGAGAATAAGAGGAACGGACTATATAAACATTAGAGCGAAATTACAGGACATAAATGTGTTGTGGTAGTGGTGGTGATGACAGTATTTGAACTCGGAATATAGTTGTGTGGACTAGGGTTTCTCGTTTACTGGTAATACAATTTAATTTTCTGTTTTATGAACTGAGGGAAATTCGTTTTTAACATTTTTTAAATGCATTAAATTTAAATACTCATTAAATTTATGAAAATAAGAATGGATAAATGCATTGGATGACCTGTGGCCATGATAGAATTATTGATGATGATGAATTGTCATGATGACGAATGATGCCAATCGCAAATGATTGATGATTTTGCTAATTTTTAACAGCAGTTTCTAATTATCTTCAATGCTGCAGAGAACAAACTCTAGGTTTTATGAAACAAGTTGTCTCTTCAGACAATATACCGAGCTACTGATTCAGGTTATATCTGTAAAAGTTCATAAAAAGTGCAACAGGTTTTATTAAAAATAGGGAATCAGAATGAACTCTACGGTGATCATACATGAGAGTTCATTTCATATTTTTATCTATGAGAAAATAAATCTATATTTAATTCTTTATATAAGGTTAATTAAATGGGGTAAGCCTCTCTACAAAAATAAATTATGTGAATAGGACCTAAATTTTTTCAAATAAGCAAAAAAATTAATAAAAAATATAAATCCCAAAAAAATAAAAAGATGGTTTCCAAGATATAAAATAAAATAATACAATGTATAAAAATTTGTTTTATTTGTTTGGAAAACATGTAAAGTATTGTTTAACGAAGTTGTTATATTATATATGTTTTGTATAAGATTGTTTGAACTAAAAGTTCCATTATCCTCGAGACTTTACTTCATAAAAGTCTTCTCTTGTAGAATGAAGTAGTCCACTTTCGCCATGGATCCGTCGTTAATCCTCAAATTCTATATTATATTGCATTATTTTATTATTAGCAATATTTTTCAATATTTTTATCTATTTTTTTTCAGGTCATATATTTTTTTTAATAAATAATACCTTCTCTTCAACTGTTTTTAAGGATCCTTTTAGTTTGATGGATGATTAAACATTCCAAAGAAAATTTGTGAATATAAGATTTGTGGTTTTGAAGCCAATACATTAAATTATATATTTTATTGAATAAATTTATAAGAGATTTAACTAGAAATTAACCTGACTCCTGGTTGCTTTTTGTTTATATCTCATTTAGCCCAGATACAAAAATTCTTGTTACTGTTAAAAAAAATCGCTTGTTGTTTTAAGTGAAAATAATGGCAGAAAGATTGAATTGCTAGTTTATTCACTCTGATTTGTCGATACGGAAAGCGCTGCAAACTGCAAACAGCAAAATACTTTTTTATATACTGTAGTGCGTAAGTTCCTAATTGAGAAATATTAAGAAAGTTTATAGCTTCCATGCAAAGGTTCCCTGTGCACACAAAGCAGTCGAGGTAGACAGGAATTATTGCCTAGTAATCTAATTTTTTGATGCTTTGACTTCATCTTGTTGTAATTTTAATTAAAGTTTTGAATAGAAAGACTTTTTAATTTCATTTTTTTTTATTCATTATTTTATTTTTCCACATAGGTATTATTTTATTTTAAATTGATGGTATTTTATTTTAATATATATATTATTTATTATCATTATTCATTATCAATTATTATCACTATTGTAATTAGTAAGGGTAATATATATATATATTATTATAGTATATATATTATATTAATATGGGAAAATTGTTTCATATTGCTAAGGAATAATAAATGCAAGTATAGTATATAATAACTTATGTCTTAAATCGTATATATTGAACAGTATGAGTTATATTTAGATCTGTATATATCATAATTTATTATTAAAAAATAGATTGGAACTATATATATATTAATATTATATATATCAAATATATCGTATATAAGTTTGCTTGGAGTGTAATATAATAGAACTGATATATACAATATATTATATAGTATATATTATATAATATATATATTAGTTGTGAGGTAGGGAGATATATATTAGATATATATATGTGTGGTGTATATATATAATACTTATAATATATATATATATATATATATATAATATTATAGCAGTAAAAATCAAAAAAGATTTATTTTATATTACGAAATCCATCTGTTTTCCGGTCAAAGCGCTAAATTTCACTTCGATATATACTTTCCTCTGGACATACGAAATTCAAGACGAATTCACCTTCCCCGCCCCTCTCGGTCCGCTCGCGATCCCCCACTTCTCTTTCCATCTGTCCCCCACTTCGTCCCTCCAATCTGTATACCCTATATTCGAGTACTTACTTTCAACTAAACTCTTTACTGCAATTTGGAATGTCATGTATAATCTCCTCGAGAATGTTTCATATTAGCCTGAAAATCAGGAAATGCTTCCGTGGAAGGAAAAAAATCAGTAAAAATTAATAAGCTTTTAAGATAATATCATAATAAGATAATAATAAGTAATAGTATATAATAATAATAAATAAATAATAATAATGATATAATTAATAAATAATTAATTAATAATAATAAGTAATAATGAATAATAAATAATTAATAATATATAAAATAAATATAACATTAATATATTAAATAATACATAATAATATAATAATAATAACTAATATAATAATAATAACTATAGGTAAATAATAATAATCAATAATTAATAATAATCGAATATAATCAAGTAATAATACTAATATAATATTATAATGAATTATTACAGATGCATTTCCATGTTTGGAAACTTGAACAAGGCAGTCCACATTTGTCAAAGATAATTTGACAATTTTGTAATCATCATCGAATTTGTTATAAGTTTAGTTACGGACCACCAACTTTGTTCTCTTTCACTCTTACAATATGCATTTCATTGCTGACACCATTACCAGAGATAACAACTGTTTTTGATCGTATTGGAAATGTAATGATTGTTCTGAAAGATTTTGCGCCAACAAACTTGACAAATCTTTAAATATTACTTTTATAATTGTTTTGAAGTTGCATCAAAATTTTTGCATTCTTTTAATGAAGAAATAAGAATGCCTTTCGTCAGGTCCGATGTAAAATCAAAAGACAAAGGTATTCTTTAAAATGTAGTTGATGTAGTTAGAGAGCAAGTTTATGATCTACAGATCCATACTTATTAATCTTAGTAAAGCCATTCCATTGATATCTATTAAAAAAAAATTTCGAATTTTCTAAATGATTTTTATCTATAGAGTAACATTTTGGACCTAAAAACATTTAACGCGGATTCTATTTTGTGCAAAGACAAATGAGGGAAGAACATAAATAAATATCTTGCCATCAAATGCTCTCGACACCTACAATCACTTTCTCAAAGTGGGCGATGACTAACGCCCCTGCTTGTGGGCGCTGGTAAGGTCTCCTTACCTGTCCCCGTTTATTAAGGAGCCTAGAAAAAAAAAATGTAAGGGTTGTGTTTGAAGTGGTTTTAGGGGGTAGTAGATGTAGCATATGTGGTATTCGTCTTCTTTAAATTCATATTGTACTTTAATATTTTAAAATTTCACTGAAAGTATAAACAATACGCTACTACTACACAACATCATGTATTTAGTATATTTTATCATATTTACTGCCACTGTTCTGATTGTTGATAAAATTTAGTTTTATAACTAATATAATATATATATTATATTATTACATATATATCATTATAAATATATATATATATTATTATATTAATATATATATAATTATAATATATATATAATATATATATTAAATATAATATATATATATAATATATGAACTATTATATAGATATAATATAATTATTAATTATATATATATGATATAAATAATAGTATATATATAGTATATATATATATGAGTAGTGATAGGATGCAAATACTACGATATATATATATATAGGGGTAGTGTATAGTATTATATATATATATAAATGATATATATTATAATATAATATATATATAATATATATATATATATACCAAACTTAAAAACATATGAACATTCATTACTTATTTAATATTAAAGTAATGTAATGTCACATTGATGTTTTTAAGTTTTGGTTAAAGTTAAAAAAAGTAAATTGGGGGTTCGTCTGAAGATAATAAATATAATTGATTTTCAGAATGGGCGGTAGACGAAATAGGTTTGAGAACCTCTGCCATTAAATGCTGAATACAATCGCAAGATCTTGACTAGCATAAATGCAGATTTTTTCAAAATATTTTTAGATTGTCAAGAATCTCAACATCAATCCTAATCACTATCCGCACTCTAGAAAGATCTTTCTTCACTGTGAAAAGTCTCAAAACCTACTTTCGCATTTCAACAGAAGAGGAAGAGTAAAGTAATGAGCTCCATCGTAGCTTGAAAAAAAAACTAAGGAACAATGTGTGCCATAGTGTGTTGTGACTATACACTAATGTACTAGATATAATGTAACTCGAAGGTAGTCAGATCAGCACACCAAAACACCTACTGTACGGTCATTTTTATAACCTCATTTATTAATTTCCAGTGAGTATTCATACATTATGTTGTGTTTCAAATAGTTTCTGACATTTTTAAGCCTTAAATTATTTTTCAGAATGTTTTTAGAATGCAGAACACCTATTACTGTCTATTAGGATTGCCATTTTCAGAGTGTTTCCTCAATATAAGTATATTAATTTTTCAGGTTTTATTCCTTCTCTAAATTTACTACTCAAAAATAAACAAAAAAAGTAATGAAAACTTATTTCTTGATAAAACTTTATTTGCGACTTCCGCCCTTTCGATATAGAAGGAATAATATTCAAGAAAAATGATTTTATTTGCAACTTCTGTAATTTTAATATAAAAGGAGCAAGGAACAATGGAACACTGTTCATGAAAATCAGCTAATTCAAAACAACTGTCTTAAATCCGTTCAACTTTATAATAAACGTTCAAAAGAAAAATTATCCAAACAAATGCTGAAACAAGCAAATGCAAAATCTGTAAATTTACCCTCTGTTTAACAAACTTTATTCAAACTAGTTAAGCATGTCTTCAAATATTGTAGGAAAGGAAAAAAAATCAAAGTTCAATTCCAGTGCAATAAACGTATTTCAAAAAATCCAATAAACGTTTAAATATTATGCAAAGTTCAGTTTCAGACACTTAAATAATTAAGTCTGTTTAAAAATATTCAGTTTCCAAATTCCAACCTAAGTTGATAACTGAACCAAGCTAAACTTCAAATACTCAAATAATTAAACTCATTTCAAAAAATATTTGGTTTTCTAAATTCTACCTAGTTGCCAAATTAACCAAGATACACTTCAAATACTCAAATAATCAAACCGATTTGAAAAATATTCAATTTCTTTTTCAACCTGAGTTGATAAATAAACAAAGTTAAATTTCAAATATTTAATTGATTAAACCTCTTTCAAAAAAATCAGTTTCTAAATTTGCTGCTAAGAGAGTAAGAAAAATAATTTTTTTAATATAAAATAACATTTGTCTTGTATTTAGGGCTGTGAGACCGAAGAAAAAGTGGATTGAGTCAATAAAGGAATGCCTGGAGGAGAGTAATGTGAGTTTGGCAGAGGCGAGAGGAAAGGTGCATAACAGAAGTAAATTGGCGGGTTATGTGAGGGGGTGTGGTTGTGGCCCACCTGGGCCAGGGATGAACCACATTGAGAAGTATGCCATAGTGAGGAATCATCGGCGGATCCCGTGAAGCTCTAGAGTCTATTTTTCTGACTGCGGGCAAGTTTCTCACTAAAGGGTATAAAGGGGACGGTAAGGCTGGGCTTCTTTTCGACTTGCTTCATATTCTTCTACTACATTTCTGCTTCCAATGCATGCTACCCACCTTACCCCCAGTCTTGTGGAGAGAAGGTGGGTCATGATTATTATTATTATTATTATTATTATTATTATTATTATTATATATATTATTAATTAAATTGATTATTATTTATTATTATTTATTATTACTTTTTTCTTCTTCTTCTTTTCTTCTTTCTTTTTATTATTATTTAATTATTATTATTGATTAATTATTATTATTTATATTATATTATTATTATTTTATTATTATTTTTTATTATTATTATTATTATTATTTTATTATTAATTATTATTATTATTAAATTTTTATTTATTATTATTATCATTATTATTATTTTGTTTTACGGGTAACGTGAAAGCCCAACGACTGCGTCCGCCGGTGCGAAGCGACGCGAAACCGGTGAACGAGCGGAGCATCCGCAGACGTGTTAACAGTGCTCGAATGCGTACATTTATTCTCAATAATAAACATCTTACTCAATTTTATTATAGCGTTAGTAACCAGATTTCAACCACGGCACCGGCAAAGGCTCCGGTGCAGTGCACCGCAATATGTGCCGTCTCCATCTCTACCTTGTTCTTATTCCTTCTTCATCCAGCCTTTATCTTTTTATCTTTTACTTACCATGTATTTCTCCTTTATTTCTTCTTTTTTTGTATCCCTTAAGGTGGTCCTCATACAATCTTGAGGGTTCTGAAACCCATAAATCAAGTTCTAACCGGGTTTGTTAACTGGGAAAGATACCTTATTGAGCATTATTAAACGTTTGCATACAGATTTCAAGATTCGGTTTCACCACCGGTGCTGAAACAGCACCGTGATCCGCAGTATGAGTCATTTCAGGCTTTGATTCCTTCGGTAAAGCAATCGGCAACTTATTTTCCACCTAGCTAAGGTCATATACAAGTTAAAGAACTTAACACCCACTTGCCGGGGGCGTAGCGGTATGAAACCGCAGTTCCGCTGTAATGCCTCCAAAAATTATATATGCTCTAAGTTTAAATGCTGTCCGAAAATTATTTCTCGCTCAAACATGAAGGGACTATTATATATATTATATATAATATATTATTATATATATATATTATATATATATATATATATATAATATATATATATAATATATATATATATATATATATATATATATTATATATATATATATATATATATATATATATATATATATATATTTTATATATAAATATAAATAATATATATTATATATATAATTTAATATATATATATAATATATATATATATAATATATAATATAATATAATATATAGTATATATATA
The DNA here is from genome assembly GCA_015478945.1 of Trachelipus rathkii. Lineage (NCBI taxonomy): Eukaryota > Metazoa > Arthropoda > Malacostraca > Isopoda > Trachelipodidae > Trachelipus > Trachelipus rathkii. The sequence goes on from JABUQX010079746.1 coordinate 8,435, forward strand.
TATATTATTTATATATATATATATATTTTATACGTGGCGTATCCAGGGGGGGCCAGGGGGCCATGCGCCCCCCCGAAATTTTCTAGACCCTAAAATTTTCAGTATCATATCTGTTAATAATATAAAGTGGCAGAGGTTAAATTAATTTTATTATAATTCGTCGCTGGAACAAATCTCGTAAGTGCTTTAGTTAAAGCTAAACTTGAAGCATCAGAGAAAATGCAAACATTAGAATTTCAGCAGATTTTTGAAGAATGTGGTAAGCGTATCAGAGCTGGGTATTGATATTCCTGTAACAAGAATTAACAAGTCCAAAAATACAGACCCAACGTTCCTCTTCCGGACCCACAACTTATAATTGTCATCGTTTTTAATACCATTTTTTGGAGATTTAATATCGATCAGCATTAGGAACGAGGTTTTTAAATCATAAAGAATTATTTCTTCCTTGCAATCTGTCACGACCGAATAGGTGTAAATGTGCCATAAGAAGATAAACAGATTGTGTAACATTTTTACAAGGAAAAACCTCGAAAAGCCTAATAGAATTTAGTAATGCAAGAATGGGATTTATGGACGTTGAAATGGCACACAGCACAGATTGTCCAAAACAGCAATAGACGGACTAGTTCCTTGTTTGCAGTCACCATTTCTCAGATAATTTACATTCTTGTTTGAAAATACTGGCAATTGTTTAACCCGTGTTACGTTGGTTCGAGTAGAAGAAGCTTTTCAAATATTAAGACTTCTGAAAGCTCTTGAAAAATACTCATTGGAGATGAAATGACTTACTGGACTTGCCTGCCTCTACATACATTCGAAATATTGAATAAAACTGGAAAGATGTTATTCGGATTTTGCTCACTTCATTAAGAATTAACATTATTAAGTAAGATAATTTTAGTAATTTATATAAATTACTACCCATTTTTTTGTTTGAAATTTAATATTTGGTCCTTCCACTTTATATATATATATATATTAGGGATGGCCAAAAAATATCGATATATGAAATATCGATATTTTTGGCTCGATATATCGATATTTTTGGGATATTTTTCTTAGGCGATATTATCGATATTTCGAATATTTTTTCTTAATATCGAAAGCCGATATTCTTTTCAAAAAAAAATTTGTTTTTACATACCATAAAAATAATAAAATCTTATCCCACTCTCCCGACACCCTTGAAGTGATGAAACCTCTATTTCCCCCCTAATATTTCGTTCTTTCGTTGCGTCCCCCAACTGTCGTGTATAAAATTAAACCGAAAAAGATTGGGGGTTTTAATTTTTCCGTCTTTTCGGGAACATAAAAATAGGGAAGGGGGGGGGGATCCGACATGGCAACAATACCACATAGTCAAATTGTCTTCTGATTATTCACTAATCACTATTCAGTTATTCAGTGATCAAGTGAATATTGCGACCCCATAAAATTTTTGGAATGATAGTAAAAAATGCTTTTCCTGCATATTTTATATTAGCAAATGAGATATTTACTGGTAAATGCATGTCAGTCTCGTTCAGAATTAACAGTAATCATTATTAAACACTGTTTTGCTCAAATGAAAAAGGAATAGATTGACTGATCCGATGCATATCAAAATCATTTAGTCTTTTTAAGGTGCATTAGTCGTGGCTCCAATGAGGTACGGGTACCCCCAAGGGTACGGGTACCCAAGGGTACGGCAAAATCGCAGTGATACTTGGGGTACGGACGCGCCAAAAATAAATTAAATAAATATAAATATTTTGTTTTTTTGACTATTATATATATATACCTATATATATACTATATATATATATATAATATATATATATAGTATATAATTTATATATATATATATTATTATAATATATTATATATATATATAATATAATATAATTAATATATATATAATAATATAAAGGGTAAATATTGAGTTAAATTGAATAAATTGAAATTAATTAAATCTCCCTGTTAAGTACTAGTGATTTAATTATTTTACCTGAAAATATTTTATAATTTTATTTATGGAATTTTAATCTGGATAAAGAACTTTGCAGTTCACTCAAGACCACCTGATCCTGAGATTTAACGTGTAGCGTCTGGTGGAGTGTTTCAACTGTCCAGTGTGGACGAAGCATATATTAATTATTGAGTCAGATTGCAGAAATCTAATACCGGAACAGGACTCCTATGAGTTGTTTTTAAAATTTAATTAACATACCAATGTACGACCTAGTTTTAATCATCGTACTTGGCGCATTACGATTGTTTGCGCTTAAATTGTAATTAACTAAAATAATGATTTTATAATAGCTATTACTAAAAGTTAGTATTTGGGGGTACATCATTACATGCTTTTATTATGATAATGATTTATAATCAGCTATTATAATAGTATTTGGGGGTACTCATTAACAAGCTTTTATTATGATAAGTAGTCTGGCATCCAGTTCGAATTTCTTGAATATTATTTCATTTTATTACTAAAATTTAATAGATTTTCTTAAGATCCAGACTTCCAGAGTCGTCCAAGTATCAGTTGTCTCCCATCCAATTTAAATTAATTTTGTGGTTAGAATCAATATTTATTTTTGTACTTAAATAAGAAAATCATTTTGCAAGATTCCTAGCTACTTTCATACTAACTAAAAACGCATTCTTAAAGAAAAAAAAAATGATTTTTATGATTATTTTATAAGTTTTTCTAGTTGAAACTGCGATTTTTCTTATTTAGTTTATACCACTCGTGCCAACAAAAAGTCAAACACCCAAGTTCTCAAATACCAACATCCTGCTTTCGCACACTTCAGTCCCTTCAATAAACCTCTTGGAGTTGGAAACATGAAAGTTTGGAAGACCTTAAGAGTGAAGATCCTTTTTTTTTCTCTTTCCATTTCTAATCTTAAATTCCACTTTTTCTCCTAAAGGCGATTCAGTTCGAAAGTATTTTAAAATTAAGCGCTTCTCTCTCTTCTCTCTCTCTCTTATTTTCATGTCTCACTCTCTCCTCTCCTCTCTCTCTCTCTATATATACTATTATATATATATAATCTTATATATATATAATATATACCTAATATATATATATATATATATATATATATATATATATATTATATATAAAATAATATATTATATATATATATATATAAATATATTATATATATTAAATATTATATTAAATATATATATATATGATATATATATATATCTCTAATATATATAATAATATTATATATATAATATATTATATATATATATATATATATATATTATATATATAAATATATTATAATATATATATTATATTATATATTATAATATTAATATATATATATAATATATATATATATATAATATATAATATATTATATATATTTATGGACAAAGTTACTTAACGGCCACACGGAACGGGAGATCGGATAAATTTTATATATATAATATACTATATATATAATATTATATATATATCATATAATATATATATATATTATATATATTATATATAGTTTAGCATTAACAGTAATCCTGTAAACATACCTAACACTGCTCATTTTTAAGAACGCAAATAAATCTGTTAACATCATTTCTGCCGTTGTAAAATACAAAACCAGTCGTACATCCCTAAAACTTCGTTATTTTTTTTTTATTTTGTTTGTTTTAATTTATTTGTACTTTTCATAACTGAAATTTGCCCCTGATTCTTCCAAAAAGTATTCAATTTTAGTGTAGCTATCATTGTTTTTTAACTATGTGTGTCGCCTAATCTGGAGGCTGATAGTATATATATATTTATATATATTTATATATATATATATTAATATATATATATATATCACTATAATTATTATATATTATATATATTACTACTATATTGATTGTTTGCCCGATATCTAAAACATATCGATATATCGACATATCGAATATTTTTCTGGCGATAATTATCAGGAAGAGCGACTATGAATATTTTTTAAAACCTGATCGATATATGATTTATCGATATTTTTTTAGATAATCGGGCATCCCTAATATATAATATATATATAATATATATATATATATATATATAATATATATATATATATCATTATTATATATACTATATATATTATATATATATATATATATATATATATATAATACTGGCTTTATATATATATAATATTAATATTATATATACTATAAATAAGAACACGATTTTTGTCATGGCCCCCCCGAAAAACTTTCTGGAATACGCACTGTCATATATATTTATATATATATATTATATATATATATATATATATATATACTATATAATATATATTATATATAAATATATATATATTATATTATATAGTATATATATATAATATATATAATTATATATATATTATATATATATATATATATATATAATATTTTAGGGAGACTATCCATAGCAAAATTTAACCTATTCCCAAACCGACAAAATTAGTATTGTTTTTTTGATGAACAGACTATGATAATCTTTAAATTTATGACAAAAAACAAACAAAAAAACGTTTCGTTTTTGAAACAGTTTTAGGTGAAGAGCAGGGCATTTTTTTTTTTTTATTTTCTCCACAAAAAAACTACAATAAAATCTTGAATTTTCAAGATATTTCAATTATTTTTTGCAAACTAAAATACTTCCAATATACTAGTGTGGTAATAAATTTTTAGTTAGACACTTATTTGAAAATTTGTGTTTTTTAAAAAAAAAATTTACATTTTTATAATAAGTACTTTCAATATTTATGAACAGAGATAGTCAACTACATAGGCTGATCACCACCTTACTTTCTACTTAAACCAACAAACAATTTAATCATACAACGATCAGTTTGGTTACACGTCTTATCTAATGTGAGCTTTGAATACCAAAAATCTCGGATAAAATAACAAGCTTTTTCGTTTTTTTTTTAATGATATTTTTTTTATATCCATGTAAAAAAAAAATGAATGCTACCGAAACAACACATAATACATTTGAAAAATTTACATTTTTTTTCGTCAAAAAAAAGAGAGATTAATCGTCATGTATTCTTACCGTAATAAAAATACAGACTATATATATATATATAACTAATATATATATATATATATAATTATATCATATATAAGGTAATAATATATATATATATATATATATTATATATATATTAAATATATATATATATATATTATAATAATATATATAGTTCCAAGCAACCTCTATTGATTTTAATAAGTAGTTACAAAGCAGTTATGACGAAGCGCGTAGACTTGAAGACTGTTACCGAGTGTTTCCTTTTTTTGGAGAGGGCGGATCGGACTAGTGTGAAATTGCATACTGTACCACCTCTCGATCTAACGGTGACGCTCGATAGTCGTGTTCGTGTTCCTGGCGCGAGTACAAAATTGTTCGTCTTGATTATTGCAAATTTCTCGCAAAGAGCATGTTGTGCGCATGTCGGCGATCCTTGACTTTGGTCGGCTGCTTCCTGTAACCCATGACACCCCTGAAGAATGCCCGTGTAGCCCGAAGGGGTTCCAACCACCCTTCTGTGGATTTAATATGCAGCGAGTTTCAAAGCAAGTGAATATCCGAAGCAGGAGAATATTTTGAAATCTTCCGAACGTGTAGATTGCCGTTCTTTTTTTGTGGAGGTGCGCATCGACTAAGTGGTAAGACCTCCTGCTAAATTGTCTAAACGGCGATACAGCTGTTGTCGATGGGTTCGTGTCCTGGCGCGAGTGAAATTTTTTTCCGTCTTATTCTTGCAATTTGTCGCACAAGCAATCTTGTTCGCAATGTCGGCGTTTCCCTTGATTGGTCGGTTTGCTCCTGTAACCCGGAGCACCCCAGAAAATGCCGTGTAGCCCCGGCAGAGGCAATCACACTTCTGTGAATTTAAGTAAAAGTACGGAGTTTCAAAGCAGTGATAATTGAAGCAGGAGATTTGAAAACTTCCGAAATGCGTTCTTTTTATGGGAGGCGGATCGGACTAGTGGTAGATCCTCCTGTACATTGTCTAATGCGACCGCTTGTTGTGATAGTTGAGTCCTGGCGCGAGCGAAATTTTTTTTGTCTTATTGCAAAATTTGTCGTAAGAAGCATGTTGTGCGCTGTCGGCTTTCCTTGACCTTGGTCGGTTGTCCTGATTACCATGGAGCACCCCTGAAGAAATGCCGTTGTAAAGCCCCAGTGAAGGGGTTTCCACCATCCTTCTGTGGAAATTTAAATAAGTATCGAGTTTCCAAAGCAGTGAAATCGAAGCAGGAAACTTAAAAACTGTAATTCGAATACTTTTTTCTTCTGGGGTGTCCATCTGACTAGTGGTTTAACTCTTGTACATTGTCCTAAAGGTACGCTGTTGTCGATGGTTCGAGTCCTGGCGCGAAGTGAAATTGTTTCTTCGTCTTATAAATGCAAATTTGTCGCAACAAGCAATGTTGTGCCCATATCGGCGTTGCCTGACTTTGGTTGGTTGCTCCTGTAACAGGGAGCAAAAGCTAGCAGAATGCCGCTTAGCCCCAGCAGGGGTTCCAAACACCCCTTCGATGGATTTGAATAAATATCGAGTTTTAAAGGCAGTGATATGGAAGCAAGAAATTTGAAATTTCGAGATGTCTTCTTTTTCTGGGGAGGCGGATTGCAATAGTGGTTAGAGCTTCTGTAGCATTGTCATAATGGCGACGCTGGTTGTTCGATGGTTCAGTTTCTGGGCGCGAGTCGGAAAATTTTTTTCTTCGTCTTATTATGCAAATTTGTCCGCAACAGCATGTTGTGCCTGTCGGAGTTGCGTGACTTTCGTTGGTTGCTTCCGTAACCCAGGAGCACCCAGAAGAATGCCGTGTCCCCCAGTCAGGGTTCCCTACTACTACCCTTCTTATGGATTTAGATACAGTATCCGGATGTTTCAAAGCAGTGAATCAATCAGAAGGCAGGAAACTTGAATAACTTGTAAAGATAGACACCGTTATTTTTTGTGATGTCGGATCGGACTAGTGGTAGGGCTTCCTGTACATTTTCTAACGGTGACGCTGTTGTTGACGGTTTACGAGTCACTGGCCGCGAGTGAAAATTTTTTCTTTCGTCTTTATTATTGCATTTATCGCACAAGAAATGATTTCCCGATGATCGGGCGTCGCCCTGATTTGGTTTGGTTTGCTCCTGTAACATTCGGGAGCAACTCAGAATGCTGTGTCGCCCCCAGTAAGGGGGTTAAAAAGGCTGACCCTTCTATGGCATTTAAATAAGTTACCCGTTTCAAAGCGCTGATATTGAGAGCCAGGAGACTTGGAAGAAATGTTCCGAGATACCTTCCTTTTCTGGAGTGCCAGATCGGACTAGTGGTAGAGCCTCCTGTACAATTGTCTAACGGCGACGCTGTTGTCGATGGTTCGAATCCTGGTGCGAGTGAAATTTTTCATCGTCTTATTATTGCAAATTTATCGCAACAAAGCATGTTGTGCACATTTCGGCGTTTCTTGACTTTGGTTGGTTGTTCCTGTAACCCAGGAACAACCAAGCAGAATGCCAGGTAGCCCCAGCAGATGTTTCTATAATCAATACTTTATATCTGCTACCTTCTTATTCCAGACCTTAGTCTCACTACATACATTAGCACAGGTAATAGCAATACCGGGTCTTGTAAAGACCCAGTACACCAAGACGTATTCCTTTCAATCCACTATCGGATTTAATTGCACCAGCCATCTTCCTTAAATTCACAACTTTCTGCTACATTCTGCATCATTCGTTTTCCTTTTCATCCAGCCATATTATCCTAAATATCTTGAACTCAGAACAATTTTGTTCCAGCTGCTCACGCAAATTAACATACTTTACACAAGAGAACTATCCTCACTCAAAACATAACTTTACCTCTTATTCTAGTTTACTATTCCAACCATCCTTTTACAACACTTCCAAATCTCTCTCTGACTATCCCTCCAAGCTATTTCAGATTCGCCACACAAAACTAAATCATCGTAATATAATAGGTAGGCAACCCTCCACTCTCTCTTTCATTCTCCATTAATCTAACACCATCCCTTGCTACTCCACCCACCTCTGATTCTTTTTCATACCCAATCCATATATTATATTTATATATATATATATATATATATATATATATATTATATATATATCTATATATATATTTATATATATATGAATATAGATTATATATACTATATATTTATATATATATTATA
>JABUQX010079747.1:10000-30000 GCA_015478945.1 Trachelipus rathkii
CGACGCCATAGACTAAGAGGTTCTCCATGACACCTAGCCTGAAGATTGAAGGAGAAAGTACCTTCTGGGCCACGCCTTTCTACCCCAATTGATTCGAGCGGCTGATGTGGATGAGGGCTTTTGAGGAAACAATGGCAATGGCCAAAAGTCAGAGGTCAAGGCCCTGATGGAAAAGAAGGTGGAAGAGTTATTGCGGCATGGTCATAGAATGCGAGCAACAGCTGCAGCGAAGGAGGGATGACATAGAAGAGAAGGACTACTACTCAAGCATCTGTGATGCTAATGATTACACTGAAACTAACTCAAGGTACAACGTCATCAAAAGATCAAATCAAGAGTAAGCTGCTATTAATACTATTAAAATAACGTGGTTGCAGGGCTCGAAATCGACAGAATCCTGTCAGACCTAGCTAGTTGGTAACAATGAAGACAGTACTTCATGATATCTTATATAAGGGATTCAATACTGCAAATGCCGGTCTAGCTTGCGGTGTAGGACGAGGATGTTGCTCCAGTTGGCAAAGATATCTTTACAGAGCCATATAGAAAGATAATTCTCTGTCAGAAGAAAACTTTAATATGCTCATGTTTATGAAGGGGAACATACAAATACTGCAGAAGGCCAGAACCTAGTATCGTATATTGATAAATTGTAATTAACTAATTCTTTGATTGCATTTCAAATTCCTTTATTAACCTTTTATCTTTGGCTTGTTTACAAAAATTAAAAAATCTTAAATTAAAAAAAAAAATTTAAAAAAAAAAAAAAAACACTGAGAGCAAAGAGGAAAAAAATTAAAATTTAATTCAAAAAAGATAAAACCAAAGTTTTACAAGCTACTATATACAAGTAGAAACATTCCCATATTTTCTGGTTACGTGTCGGTAAAGAAAACTGAAATGTTATATTATAATCTATAAAATAGGTGAAAAGAAGATGTTAATAAATTTATTTATATAACATTTTACTTAAAAACCAAAGTCGTGTTTTTTTTAACATTTTATTTATAATAAAATGATATACATAAAAATTTGGATTTATCGAATTATCGGTTATCGCCTTATCGGCGATATTTTTTATCACGAGTTATCGGATATAAGGTTATCGATGATCAAGGTTTCGTTATCGATTTATCGATTATTCGCGATAACATTTTTCGTTATCGTGCCCAACCTATGTATATATAATATATATTATATAATATATTATATATATATAATATATATATATATATATATATTATATATGATATATATATATTATAAGGTATATAATATATATATATAGGTATATAATATATATGCAAACGCTTTGTTTAATTGATATTAGGCTGAATTTGACCTGTAGTTTGTTTGAACTTTGACGTTAAACATTTTAATAGTATAATATAATATAATAAGATAAGTAATATAATTGAGAGTATGAATATATATATATAGTATATATATATATATATAGGTAGATAATACTATAAATATAATCAGGTATATATATATATATATATATACATATTTAATATATATATATATAAGGTATATATTAATAATTATATAGATATATATAAAAAAATAATAGTTATCATGTATATATATATATTATATATATATATATAATATATATAGAAAGTATGCTATATATATATATATAGTATATATAATAATTTATATATTATAGATAGTCCTCAATAGTATAATAGGGTATACAATGTAGCTTATATAATATACTATATATATATATATATATATATAAGTACTATGATACAGTATTTATATAAGCTTTATATATAGTTATGAGAGTTACTCATATGGGTATACTCAAAACTATACTAGATACTATACTAATAGTATTTATATAGGTATATTTATATATATATATATATATATTATAATATATATATATAACTATATAATATATATATATATAGATTATATATATATATATATATATATATATACTATATATATAATATATATATATATATATATATATGAATATATATATATATATATATATATATATATATATATATATATATATATATATATATTATATATATTATATATATATATATATATATATAAGGTATATAATATGGGTATAGTGGATATTATCTATAATATATATTATAATAATAATAATCATTTATATATATATATATTATATATATATATATAATATAATATTAGTTATATAGATAGTGAGTATATATAGTAATAAATACTCTAAGTAAATAAGAATATAAATATATATATATATATTATTATATATATAATATATATCTATATTCATATATTAACAACTAGACAAACTAATGGTATTAAATGCTTACTTTCAAAAACGATAGCTGACATGCGTAATTTTTGCTTTTTGCGTTCGATCGTTTTTGCCCTTCATCGTTTGTGCGTTAGTGCGGTTAAGCGTTTTTGCGTTTGTTTGGTTGGGTATTAGATTTTTTATTTAAACTTTACGCCAATAAAAATTGTTTTCTAAGAATTCTAACTCGAGGTCTTTCGACACGCAAGCTCAATCATCTATTGTATATGCTATACAAGCCTATATGATATAATACGTTTGTGCGTTCGTGCGGTTGTGAGTTTGAGAATTTTGTGCGTTGTTGCATTGTTTTCGTGACTTTGCGATATTTGTACTTATATTGTTTACTTGTAAGTTTTTTGAATTTTGTGTTTCTTTTCAATTTTTGCGTTTTGCGTTTTTGTTTTTTTTTTTTTTTACTGCGTTTTTGTGCTTGTTCTTTTCTGCGCTTGATTGTTTATATAGTCTTGATCATTTATGTATATTTTCGTTTGTGAGTTTTTTTTTGTATTTGTTTTTTTTTTTTTTTTGCTATTGTGCTTTGTACGTTTTTGCCAATTTGTGGTAATTTTTTTTACTCGTTCATGCACACAGTTGCTTTTATGCAGATTGCGGGTTTACAGTGTTTTTGCGCTTGTACTTTCGCGCGTTTTTGATGCTTGTTCGTGAGAGTTTTTATGTTTATGCTTTTGTGTGATTTTTGATTTTCGGCGTGATTTGCCTTTATATATTATTATATATTATTATTTAATTTATTTAGTGTATTAATTATTTATTAATTATTTATTATTAGATATAATTAATTACTATCATTAATTATTATTATTATTTAATTATTTAATGTTTTGAATTACTGTTATAATTATAATGTATAATTAATTAATATATTATGAGATTAATTAATATACTATTATTTATTAATTATTATATAATTTATTATATTTATATTTAGGTTATTATTTATTATTATTATTTATTAATTAGTTATGTCATTTATTATTATTATATGATGTACATTTCATTTGGTATATTTTTTTTTTTATTGCTCCTTTGTGCAAATTTATTTATTATCTCCATATATCAAACTGAAAAAGTTTTTTAATTTTTATTCCGATATTAAAAATAAACCAGTTTTGAACATCTGGAAAGCGGGGAAAATAAAAGATGGCAGGTGTCTAAATAGGGCATTTAAATGTTAATTAATATTAAATTCATTATAGAATTACTTAACTTATGACAATGTTTAATATAATTCACTAAAATAATGGTAATTAATATATAATAGAAATTAAAATCTCTTTTATTCTCTAGATTATATATAAAATATATATATATATTAATAATATAATAGTATATATATAATGTAGTGATAGATTTAAACAGTGAGTATATACTTTATATATATATAAAGTTTATATATATATATATATATATATGACATAATACTATAAGGTATATAATACATATAGGTATTTAATAATTTTAATAATATATAAATATATTACCTCTCAAACGTAGAACGTAAGATAATAGCATGCTTTAGGAATGATTTTCCACATAGTTTTGATTATTATAATATTTTGACAGTTAACAAGGCAATTTACATTTATTAAATTAAGTTATTGACATAGTTTTGATCCTTGAAACTGTTCCGTATAAATAGTCGATTTAATAATGGTGCAAGCAAGCAACTTCATACCATCGAGTACTAAATTTTTTTGTAACGTAGATCATCCAAATCTAAAGATTTAACAATGTTTGGAACAACTTAGGTTTGTTAAACTTTTTTCCCAACTCAACATAAAAAAAATTGTAAAAAAAAAGCCATTTGTGTGTAAGTTATAAACATTTAAAATCAATTTTTATACTTCTCATTAATTACTTCTATATTATTTCTTCACCTATCCACTCATATCTCGACTACTCCCCACGATTCCTTACTCATTTCATTGTTAAAGATGTCTAACACAATAAATAACGAGTGACTCATGCTAGGGGCGGGCGGCCTTGGTGAACTCACCTCAGACCTTTCCTGAATATCTAATCGGAGCATTGAGAACATGGCTTTCAATGCCTAATAAAAAACTCTATTCCTTCTACTCACTCACTCACACAGCTCTTCTCCTTAAAATGGTGGGGTCTAGAGTTTTCGTATTATCAAATCTGCTGCTTTCACTAACTATACCCGTCGAATTACTGTTGAGTCACTCTAATATTATCGTTTCTATAACGGACATTGCTCTTTTGAACTAACAAATCGAATACCTTCTCGATTAGGAAGGACTCCTGCAACATGCTTTGCTACACAATCTTAACCTTTTTCTCTTTCCAATTATCTGAAACCAGACTTAACTGATATGCTCAGTTTCACATGTACTCCGTTCTTAGGGTAAAGTCTGGAACACACTTCTCTTATCTATTTTCCCACCCAACTACCTCTTAACTTTCACATTTCCAAACGACGTGTATTGGGGCGCAGATCTGCCTTTCAAATGGGTCAGGCTTACGAATTTAACTTAATACTAATGGAATTTTGAAGGCCTCCTCCCTTTCTCTAACAGAATATATATATTATATATATATATATATATATATTATAGATTAGGTATAAAAAAAAATTACTGACCCAAGGTCATTATATATATATTATATATTTATATATATATTACTATATATATATATTAGTATAAATATATATTATATTTACAGTTTGTCAACTTTTCCTTTACTCATTCAGGTCCAGAAGCCCTATTCAGAGAAGGGGGGTGTTAACAGTCTCGCCAAAATTGCATCCGCTAGCGCAAATTACGCAAATGAGCAACGCAGGCTTGAAAGTGAGGGAGATTAAATTCAGCAGGAAACACAGAGATGGAAGAGAGTTTCACAGAACAGAGGTTGGCAGGAAGAAGGAAGCACCGGAGCAAACTAGCCTGGAGTTACCAAATATCTACACAAAACTCGTGCCCACACAGCACCCCTTGTGCTACGAGGCGACGTAAAGCTGGGTGGTACGCTAGTGTAATTTCCCTCGAACACCAGCCGCTACGATACCTATAGAAAAGAGATAAAGCAACCGCAACATCTCGCCGCGAGATAGAAGGAGGGTCAAGTGAGTGGAAGTACAGACAGTTTAGTTAAGCCTTTTGCTTTTGATCTCGACCCTGTCCAAAAGCCGGGTAAAACCAGAGCCCCCCAGATATGAGAACAGTACTTCAAACAAGGGCGGATGAGACCCTTTGTATAGCTGGAGTAACTGAGAAGATGAGGAAAAATAGTCTCCGCCGTCTAAACAGAACTCTCCAGTTTTCTTTTTGAGGTCGCCCTAGCAACCGGTTGTGATGTGAGGTTTCCAATAGACATTTTTTTGTTTATGTTTGAGAGCCAAGGGATGGTTGATATGGTCAACAAGGAGAGTACCTAGAGGAACCGTCGAAAGAGTAGGAAAGTTAGAAAAGGATTAGAAGGGAGATTTGTTAGAAGTTGAGTTTTTTAAAGAATTAAATTTCAACAAGGTTGAGACGACCACAATCCGGAAACTTCTATCTGTCAGATCAGCGAGAATAGATCGGAAAGATTGAGACGAGAGGCAATTCTAGAAGTTTAAAAGAGGGAGCAGAATTGAAATGAGTTGAAGAAACTGAAGGGTCGAGTCATCGGCATAGTGAGTGGATAGAGTTAAGATGTGCAGGTGAGAAGATCATTAGATAGGAAAGTAATGAAAAGTAGGAATAAGACAGAACCCTGAGGAACCACCACTATTGACAGAGAAAAGAAGAAGAAGTCGCTCCATCAACCACAGCCGATATTGAGCGACTTGAAAAGAAAGCTGGAGAGCAGTGACGCGTGCCAAACCCCGTCGTCAAATGCTTTGGATAATGTCAACGCGCCACCACGCAAGTCTCCCCGTAGTTCCTAAGAGCGAAAAACCATATAAATCGATTAAATAGGAAAGTATATCGCTCAGTAAGAACTTAGAACCCGAAGCATACGGCGATCTGGAAAGAAAGAATGAGATTTCCAGAATGGTCTAAAGCAGTGAGAGTTGAGAAGCGGCTTCAAAGAATCTTAGATAGAATACAGAGTGAGAGCTATAGGGCGATAGTTAGAAGGATCAGAGCGGCTTCCCCTTTTTTCGGAATAGGTTTGAACATGTGCGTGCTTCTAAACACTGAGGGGAAAGTGCTAGTATTGAGACATAGAGAATATAGTTGAACGAGGGGCGGGGTCAGCACGTAAGCAAATTCCCTCAAAACTCGGGGAGGAATGCCATCCGGGCCACATGCCTTCCTAATGTTCATTGATCTCAGGAGCCCATGCACCCGATCAAATGTAATCACAGGCAATGACATAGGACACCTGAGAGGAGAAGAAGGAGGAGGAGGAATGCCAGAATCGTCCAGGGTTGAGTTAGAGGAAAATAGGAGGCCGAAGAGATTGGCCTTTTCAGTTGGAAGTAGTTTGCGACGGAGCCATCAGATCGAATATATATATATATATATATATAGTTATATATCTATATATATAATAATATATTATATATATATATTATATATATAAAATATATATACTATTATATATAAATATATATAGTAGTATATATATAGTAGTATATATATATATATTTATAATATATAAATATATATTATTAGTATATATATAATATATATATAGTATATATACTATTATATATATGATATATATAGTAATATATATTGGTCTATATATATATATAATATATAAGTATATATATATATATATAGTATATATATATATACTATATATATATATATATCTATTATTTATATATGATTATACTCTAGATATTTATTAGGTTAAATAAAAATTAACTGACCTCCGAGGTCAGGTTGCCAAAATTGACAATTGGACCGAGGTCTCTACTTTCTCAGTGCAGAGAAAACCGTCATGCTGTGGACTTATTATGATGTCTGTGCTTTGGAGCTAAATATGAAAAAAAACTTGGGACAAGTAAATTTGCAGCTCCACCCACAGACCCTTGAGTGCTTTATTATAATAATATTAAAATATATAATTAATTAATGAGATCTGTCGTTTCTATCTTCTGCTGTTTCTGCTCCAAAAAAAATTGATTTTTTCCCTCAGAGATTCAAAAATGAATGCCAATTATCTGCAAATATTAAAAGAATGAATGAAGCATGAAACTATATATATAATATAAATTGTTTATTATAGTTTATAATATATTATCATATATATATACGTATATAATATATATAAGTTATATTAATAATATTATTTTAATTAAATGTTCATTTTTTATAATAATTTATAAATATATATATAAATATATATATATATATAACTATATATATATATATTATATATAATAGTATATTATATATATATATAGTATATATATATATATAATACTATATGTATATATAACTATATATATATAGTATATAGTATATATATATATTATATATATACTGTATACTATATATCAGATATATATATATATATGTATATATATATATATATATATATATATTAATTATAATAATATAGTATATATTATATGAATATATATGTATATTATATATATAATATACTTTATATATATATTACGCTATATATATATTATATATATATATATATATTATATAATATATAGATTATATTATATACATATATATATTATATTATATATATAATATATATATATTATATATTATTAATATATTTTATATAATGTATATTAAATCATTATAAATAATATATATACATTATATATGATATATTATATATATATAATATATATATATATTATATATATATATTTATTATATATATAATATATATATATTATATATATTAATATGTATATTAATCAGTTTCTTGTACAGGATCCCACCACTCCCCAACGTAGAGCGGCAACACAGAGTTGAATAAGTAATCCAATGGGGTTTCCGGCGTATACATACAGAAATGTAATGAATCAGTCAAAGATAAATTAAAAGGTAAATAAAAAGATGTCCTATATCACAAATAGTTCTAAAATATTGGCATAACAAATTCATAATATTGTAAAGAATTTTCAGTTCTTTTAAGATAAAAGAATAGTTGCTGTAAAGTGAGAAAAGGTTAGATAAGCATTTGGCAATAAACCTCTTTAAAAGATAGTTATGGAGGACCACAAATTTCAATATTTACGGTTTTGTAAATACTGTCCAGTTTGGGGACAATCAATGTTAAAATAGTTTCATTAATATAATAAAAATTAAAAATTCTAAATTATAAGGGATATAATTTCAGGCGAAGGTATTCAGCCAGAAGGCTGCTTTATTTTGCTTTAAAAAATCTCCAAACTGCAGCGACGTTTCGTTTCTTAATACAATGAATGAATACAATCCCTTTCTGAATATGCCTCCTGTTTAAATGTATTTCGGATATAAAGTAATTTAAAAAAAAAAAATTAGATATTTGCCTATAATAAATCTTTTACTAAAAAATAAGTGGAAAGTCTGCAAAATAATTTTGATTATCGAAAACTGAAACCTTTGTTACCTATGAAGCTATATTATATTTCCTTAACCTTTTCTGCTGCAATAATATCGTACACAATATTTTCTCAAATGTTTAAATTTGATTGAATTACAATAATTATAATTACATCTTGTGGAGTGTGGACGTGCTTGAAAGTGCTCTTGGTTGAAAGTTTATCCTTATCTTATTTGGCGTTATTGTTATTTGATTGTTATTTGTAGTGCTGTGTTTAGTGAGTGTGTGTGTGTTTTTTCAATCTCGTTTTGTGTTTAATTGAGGTTTCTATTAAATTTGTACCAAAGGGAAATTATCATTTATTCGTTTCTTCGAGTTTAAGTTTTGGAAATTTTAAAGAGATAAGTTTTAGTTTTAATTTTTATTCATATTTTTCTTTTGCAGGTTTTAATAAATTTTAGGAAGTGTAGTTAAGTTGTTTAGATTTTAGTTTTAGTTTTTCAGTGTTTAGTAGTATATATATTTTTTTTTTATTTAATTAATTTTAGTACTTAAATTTTTTAGTCATTTTAATTTTTGTTTTTTTCAATTTTTTTTTCTTTTTGTTTGTTGTTTGTGTATGACATTATATCAAGTGTAAATAAAACTATTTAGGTTAAGTTTGGTTTTAACAGTAATTAGTAGTATATTTTTTTATTTTATTTGATTTTAGTCACAAATTGCTTAAGTTAGGGATTTAGATTGTTAGAATTTATATTTTGAATTTGTGTTCTTTTCTTTTTGCTATTGTTTTTTAATTGTGACTTTAGAGAAGTGGTATGTGTGTGATGTGTGTAAGATGGCATATAGTTGCATAGGCGGGGCTTTTTATTAAATTTTACTAACATTCCGCGGCTTAAAATCTAACTTTTGCCTCTGTGGAATATCACCTAACTAACTCTCAACCCTCAGATGGCTAAGAATTCACCCTCTAACTCGTTTAACATATATTTTCCAACTATACTTATTTCATAATTTCCGTCTGAAGGGTGGAGTGTGTGGATCTATGTAAACATTAATACTCCGGTAACACGTCTCGTGAATCGACACAGGTGACAACATACCCTCTGTGGCTCAAAATCTTTCTCCTTCTACTACAATAATCTTGTGCTTCTGCTACTGTTCTCCTAACAGAACAGATTTTCCACTCTTCTTTGAATATCTTACTCCTTCTCACGAGACTGTTTATATCTTCTCATCCAAATATGAGGTCCTCCTATAGGGGATTTCAATGTACACAACATTGAATGTTGGGATCCTCTCATACTGATTTGGTGGGGATCTAGGCGAATCATATCGAGCATTTCTCACGATCTGGAGCAACTAAATCAAAAACCTACAAACATTTCGGGATCGTCCCAACCAAATTCCTATGACACAGCTACTTGACCTATGTTTCACCCACTAGTCCTTTCCCTCTATAAATACACTACCTTACCCCTATCGGTAATCTGACCACAAGTTGGTGTTTGGGTGTACCTTAATAAGTTTCTTTAGCTTGAATACTGTCCCTCTCCAATAGCTCCATCCTGTGCCCTACGTCGTCGTTTTTATAATCTGGCACTTTGATCGACGAGGGTGGATTGGGGGGCCTTGGCGTCGCTTCTACGCTAACTGTAATTGGAATGACTGCGTTTGACCTCTGATGATTGCTTCGGCTTCTGCCAGTAAGGGTGGGAGCTGTAAGTGAGTTGACGGGATGGATGCAGGTTCATATCCTTCTTCGAGCTAAATCTTTCTTCCTCATAATCCATAGTTCGATCGTGCCTGTTTCTTGGCCATCATCAGGCCTAGCAGACAGCGCCTTATCGGGGGTGGAAAGTTCTCGTTCTCCTATCACTCTCGCTAATTTTCATTCAGCTAGAAGATGCGTTGCAAGGGATTACCCTTCGAGCGAGCAAAAGCCGGGCTTTCATTAAACGAACGTGGCTAACCTCGCTTGTTCTCCTAAACTGACAAATCTTTCTGGCCTCATGCCAAAAACAATCTCTAACAACTTCTGTTAATGGTACGCCTTCCTCCTGCTTATTCGATCTGATGGCATCTGTTGCTCTACTCTCCACTGGAAAAGGCCAATCTCTTCGCCTCCTATCCTGTTTCCTCTAACTCAACCCTGGGAGATTCTGGCATTTTCTGGTATTTCTCTTCTTCCTCTCAGGTGTCCTATGTCTTATGCCTGTGGATTACTTTGATCGGGGTGCATGGCTCCTGAAAGATCTATGAACGTTGGAAGGCGGGTGGACCGGTGGCATTCCTCCCCGAGTTTTTGAGGGAGTTGTGCTTCCGAGCTGGCCCACTCGCCCTCAGTTCACACTATATTCTCTATGTCATCAATACTTAAACACTTTCCCTCAGTAGTATGAAGCAAAGCACACATGCTCCAACTATTCCGAAAAAAGGAAGCCGCGCTGATCCTTCTAACTATCGCCCTATACCTCTCACCTGTATTCTATCTACAGATCGTTTGAAACTTCGTTAACTCTCACCTTCTTAGACCATTTCGCTGGAATGCTCATTCTCTTGGCCTTTACCCGATCGCCAGTAACCGGTTTTCAGCGTTCGAGGTCTACTGGTGATTTACTTTCCTATTTAACCGATTTTATGGTTTTCCGCCCTCAGGAACTAAGGAGAGACTTGCCGTTGGTGGCGGCTTGACATATCCAAAGCAATTTGACCAGATATGGCACTCGTCACTGCTCTCCAAGCTCCCTCCTTTGAAGTTTCCTCCTTCTCTTTGCTTACTTATGTCTAGTTTCTTCCAAGTCGAGCTATAATGGCTTGCTGGTTGAATAGAGCGACTTCTTCTCTTCTTTTTCGTGTAATTAGTGGTGTTCTTAGGGTTCTGTTTTATCTCCTACTTTATCTTACTTTTCTTAAATAGGATCTTCTCACGCTGCACATTCTACTCTGTCCCTCATATGCGAATGAATCGACCCTTCATTCTTTCAACTCATTTCATTCTGCTCCCTCTTTTACTTCTAGACATTGCCTCTCCGTCTTAAATCTTCCGATTCTACTCTCCACCTGATTCTGGGATGAATTTCCGATTGGGGTCGTCTCAACTTGTGAAATTGAAATTCATTTAAAAACTCAACTTCTTCAAATCCCCTCTTAAAAACACCTTCTAAACTTTCCTATCCTTTCGACGGTTTCCATCGTCTCTCCTGTTGACAATATAAACATCTTGGCCTTAACATAAATAAAAAACTGTCTTGGAAACCTCACATCATCCAGGGACGGTTGCTAGGGGCGGCCTCAAAGAAACTGGGAGTATTGTTTAACGGAGATTTTTTTTCCTCTTCTCAGTTTATCCAGCTATACAAGTGAGTCTGCATCCGCCCTTGTTGAGTGGAGTACTGTTGCTCATATCTTGGGGGGGCTCTGGTTTCACCGGCTTTTGGACAGGGTCGAGTCAAAGCTCAAAAGGCTTATAAACTGCTTTCTGTACTTTCCAAGTTCAAACTTGATCCTCTAGTCTTTGCGGCGCGTATGTTGGTACTTTAAATCTTCTTTTCTATAGGTTAACCTCGCATACGGCACCAGGTGTTCGAGGGAACTTACCAATCGCGTACCACCACTTTACGGCGCCCTTCGATAGCACAGAGTGGGTGCTGGTGTCCCCTGCAGCGCGCGAACGAGTTTTGTGTTGATGTAGGGAACTCCAGGTTGCGTAGTTCGATCTTGCGGTGCTTCTTCTTTCCTGCCATCTGTGTCTGTGGTGAATTCTCGTGTCCTACTCCTGTGTTGGTTTCCCTGCTTGATATTTAATCTCCCTCACTTTGAAAGCTCGGTGCTATGCTGCATGACTGCGTATTTACGCTAGTGGATAAATTTTTAGGCGTATAAGCAACCCCTCGTCCTGAATAAGGGCTCTGCGCCGTGAGGTGGTGTTGACAACTGTAAAAAAAAAAAAAAAAAAAAAAAAAAAATCTATAATTTTTTAGAAACCATGTTAAAAAATGATCGACAATTACTTTAATCTTTTATTAAAGTTAATTAGCAGTGATTAATCACTCATAAATAATATTGAAAATTCGCAGCTTCTTTAAAGAATGAAAGCAAGTTTTCCTTTCACTACTTAATAATTTTTATATTTAATAAATATTAACGAAATTAGTTATTCAAAAAAACATTTAATTTTATTTTGTTTGACTTTTTAAAATTAATTCTAAAATAGCTTAGTTATTTTTTACAAAATAAATAAAAATTAATAATTGTTAGGTAACTAAAATAAATATTAAATTAAATTTGAATCCATATAATAATAATAATAATAATAATAATAATAATAATAATAATAATAATAATAATATAATGAACACGGTAATTATTTTGAATTATTTATCAACCCAATTAGACTAATAATAATAATAATAATGATAATAATAGGATATAATAAATAAAAAAGTAATAATTAATAATTTTAAATAATTATAATAATAATAATAATAATTAATATAATATAATAATAGGTAATATTTCAGCTGTATTGTGCTACCACATAACCTGTGAGATAAACTTTTGCTTATTGATGTGGAGTTAAATCATATATATTGTTATAGACGTTTCACTATATATACATATAGGTATAATAGTATTGATATTATATAGTCATATAATATATTAGTATATATTATATATATATATATATATAGTATATGATATATATTATATATACGGTCATAAAAATTATGTGAATATACAAGCTAAGAATGACTTCTATGGATTTCGAAATCATTGTTAATATTACTCGAGCTAATTAACTCTCACGTCACGTGATTTGCTAAGATAGGTAGGCTCTTGATTTAGTGCTCTAAAAAGTTGGTTTTTTTGAATATTTCTTATGGCTGACATGGCTAATATAAATATAGCTTGGTTGATTAATAATAACTTGGGTCAATAAGATAGTTAATTAATCTAATTTGCTTGCAGATTGTAATTGATTAAGTTTTTCATACTAGATTTTTTCTCTAAATTTGGTATGGTAAGTATAGGTCTTGGTTAGGGTACGTGAGATATAGGTTGGTTAGGATAGCGCTCTGATGGGCATATGGATAGATATATTTGTTAGCGAGTTAGGAATTGAGGTTTTATGAATTTAAGTTGGTGGTGGGCACCTAGTCATTTAAACATTTTAACCATTGTTTTCTCTCTAGATTTCTAGAATTGACTTTTACGCTGTCATTACTCAGATAAGTGAGTTGGTGAATTAGCAGTTTGTCGGTGCACAGGTAGGTTTTGATATGTAAAATACTTGTAACCAGATGAGTAGTTCTTCGTCGCTTACAGTAGGCAGTCCGTACGTTACATACGGCTGATCTCTTTTTCAGGGCGTATATTATTTGTGCATGTTTGTAACATAGTAATTAGATTTAGTTATCACGGGATCAAGTATTTATTATTATTATTATTTTTCATCTATTATTATTAGTTTATTATTATATTATTTCTATTATTATTATTATCTCAATATATATATTTAAATTTAAATTATATTTATTATTTTATTATTATTATTATTATTTTATTTTTATTATTATTATATATCTGTTTTATTAGCGATTTTTATTATTGGTATTATTTATTGTTGATTGGTTTTTTATTTTTATTTTTATTATTTTTATATATTTCTCTGGTTATTAAATTATTATTTTTAATTTTTTGATTTTGTTAATCATGTATTTATTTTTAGTTATTATTAGTTGATTCTCACATATATAATTATTAATTGGAATATAACTCTGATATATTTTTATTGTTGTATATTCTTTAATTTATTATTGTGGTGGCATTATTAATTATTATTATTATTGATGTTTAATTATTAAATTGGTTTATATTTTTTTTTCATTTTTTTTGTTTTTATTCATTTATTAATTGACTTATTTTTTTATTTCTTTTTTTAGATATTATTGTTAATTTCTTATTTTATTATTTATTTTTGTGTTATTTATTATTATTATGGTATTATTTTTATTATTGTGTATTATTGTTATTATTATTGTTATCTCATATATTCTCTAGGGTTTATTCATTATTATGTATTGGATTATTATTATTATTATTATTATATATATTATTCATTATTTATTTTCATCATTATTTTTTAATATTCATTATTTTTTATTATTATTAAGAAGAGTGTTCGAGATTTGTTCCCATCACTTTTAAAGCTAATTTTCTTATAAACGTTTAATACAAATGATATATGAGATAGCTTTTCTTTCGGATCTTTTAGTCGAAGTATTGTTGTTCGATTTTAATCTTTATGAATAATCGATAAATTTTAATTGGTCTTAGGCAATTTATTTCAAGACTGGGGAGTTGGGACAGGGGGTTCTATTTTGCTCCCAACGCCAGTAAAAGTTTTCACTGGGTTTTTACTCGTGAATTGAATAATATTCGTGGCAGATCGGTTTGGTATAAATGTTTTTTTATATATATATATAATTTTTTATTTACTTTACTGTTTGTTATGTATGGAACTTTCTTAGACTATAAATAAATTAATTTTGTAACTGTTTTGTTTTACTGAAGAGTTAAATGTTTCATTAGAATTTGGATTCAAGTTTCAGACACTTTGGTAAGT
Source organism: Trachelipus rathkii (assembly GCA_015478945.1). Taxonomy (NCBI): domain Eukaryota; kingdom Metazoa; phylum Arthropoda; class Malacostraca; order Isopoda; family Trachelipodidae; genus Trachelipus; species Trachelipus rathkii. The sequence goes on from JABUQX010079747.1 coordinate 25,423, forward strand.
ACATGTTCAGTTAAATGTAATTTAGAGGCTTTCGAATGGTTATGTTTGGTTTATTTCTTTATTTTTTTTTTTTTTTTTGCAACAGATCGATAACTTCCAAAGAGCTTTAGGAAATTTAACTCCAGACAATTTATTTTACTCTTACTTTTAATTTTATTATTTTCTTTATTTTTGTTTCTTCTTTAACATTATATATATGTATATTATAATATATAATATTATTATTATTATTATATTAGTATATTATGAATTCTATACTTATCTTTATATATATATATATATATATAGTATATACTCTAATATACATATATAATATATTATATATATATATTATATAATAATTTAGTATATATATAGTATTATATGTATTATATATTATTAGAGTATATTTAATATATATATATATATAATATATATATTATTATAGGTTGACTATAACTATTTATTATTACACTATAAAATGATATTTTGATAAGGGTAACAGTATTAACGGTATATTAAGGATAATAGTATATATTACGATAATCGTTATCTAACTGTTGATAAATATTCTTTCTGAAGATTATATAGTTTTTTCTGCTTTATTTTACTTTTCTTTTAGTCTTTTTTTTAATTTCATATTTCATTTTTTCTTTTTTCCTTTTATATATATTTATCGGACTCCTAAAATATCAATAGTATTCATTATTAATGTATATTATATATATTAATAAATATATATAGAAGTATTATTGTATATATGTATATAATTATATATATATGTGGTAATAGTATATATATATATTATTATATATATACATCAATGTTCGGTGGATTTTTTTTAAAGGGAGATACATTATGGTTGCTTATATTTCTTACTTCGGTTTCTTTCATATGAAATGAAAGGTAGGGTCGCACATGCAGTACCGCAATAAAGTAAGATAGTACTAGATGGGGTACGATAGATAGATAGATGTAATAGATAGACCGGATAGTATGAAGAATGGTACTAGTAATGAACTATAGGAAGTCTATACAACTAAAAAATGTTTTCCAGAGAAGAATGTTCTAAAATCGTTTACTTATAGCAGAACTTTTTCCGTCATCAAGCTTTCAACAACACACACACACTAACACAACTACACACTCACACACACACACTCCCAGCACATATATATTATGACTAGGGTCCTCTAGGTCTCATAAATTTTAATATAATAGATAATAAATATAATTTTACATATATATAATACTCAATACAATATATTATAATGAACTCTAAACCTATAGTTGGCTGCTCGCGTGGTTAAGTGTTGACGATTGAGTGTCGGTGGAAGCCTGCTTAAAAGGATATATTTATTTTCATTCTCTCTATTTATTATTATTTATAGCTTTATATTTATATATTATATTATTATATATTATATATATATATATATTTTCTTATATATATATATAGTATATTATTATTATATATCTATATTATATATTTATATATTATATATTAATTATTATAGTATATTGTATTATTATGTTTATATTATAGCTATTATATATATTTATATTATATATATATTTTATATATATATTACTTATATATTTATATATATATATATTATATAATATATATTTATATTATATATATATAGTATATATATATTAAGTATGTATCAAATAGTTGCGACAATGTAATGGAAGAGAATGAATGGTTCCACATATTCTAACATTTGACAATGGGCCTCACAACACTTGAAAAAGAATTTAGTCATTAAGGTTAATGAATACGATTCAATTCCAGATTTATAAAACTACAGTCAATTTTAATTCAACAGTTAAACACAAATCTAATAATATAATTATAATAAATAATATGAAATCGTATTATTAATAAGTAACTCCACAATCACTCACATTATTTATAGAACGGAGCTAATTGCTGGTGGCTAAGAGGGCAAGCTACATTCGCCGGAACGAGTCTTTGATCTCCAACGCGGTTTCTTAGACTGATTTTGAGTCATTATTTTAAGTGCAATATGAATTAAATATTCGGTATAAGAGATGATCAAGAGAAATAAATTTTATTAGTTAATATTATAATTTGTTAATAATAATATTATTATTTATAATTCTTGCTAATGCAATTTAAACGGGGATTATTTAAAAAAAAAAAAGACTGCTAGACTGTCGGCAATCCACAGTTGCCTAGCTCAGAGAATAAGGATATTTTTTTGACTTCGAGAAGTAAAAATTGCCACGCTATTAAAAAAGGAATCGAGTAAAAATTGATGACGGCATCTTAAAGCTTAAAGCTAGCCTTCGAAAGAAATCATTCTTTTATATATAGTATATTATATATATATATTATATTATATATATATATATATATAATATAATTTTATATATTATTATATATTATATATATATATATATAATATATATAATATATATATATATATATATATATATATATATATTATATATATATATATTATATATATATATATAGTATATATATTATTTATATATTTATCTTTATATATATATAGTATATATATATGCTGACTTTTAATATTTTTGGGCTATTAAGGCAAGTAGAGCTTACTCTGCCTACCCCCAAAAGCTGCCACTGATATATATATATATATATATTAGTTAATATATATAGATATATATATATATATTATATATATATATGTATATATATATTTATATATATATAGTATATATATTATATAAGTAATTATAGTTATATAATATATATATTATATATTATAGTATATATATATATATATATATATATAGTATATTATATATTATGATATATACTATCTATAATATATATATTATAATAATATATATATTATATATATATAGTATATATATAGTATATAATATATTATATTATATACGGTATATATAAACTCTACGCATTATTAGTGTATTTGAATTCGTATTATTTAGAGGTTAGGCCAAAATATTCGTTAGTGTAGTCATCGCTGTTTGATTATTTGGGAGATTTTTTCTTAATATATTTATTTTTATTCGTTCAGGAATGTTTTCCAGTTTCTATGCATTTTGGCATAATTTTTTTTTAATAAATATACTAATTTTGATTTATTTTTATTATTTTATTATATTATTATTTTATTATATTATTATTAATTATTATTATTATTATTATTATGATATTATATATTATTTTATTATTATTTATTATTTGATTTATTATTATATTCGCTCTTATTTGTTTCAGAAATATTTTTAATTTAAATGATTATCAAAAGCATTAGCTAGGCTTCATTTACAATCGACACAATAAAAACACGCACGACACACACACCTACACACATACAAACACACACAACTATACATATTATATATTATATATAGAATTAATATATATATAGTATTTATTATATTATATATTATTATAATATAGTTATATTATATATATATATATATATATATATATAAATATATAAAGATTTGATATAGGTCGGTTCCTAGGGAACTAATTTTTAATATGAGAGGATGAAACATGCTGCTTTTTCATAGTTTTAATTAATTAACGTTTCGAACGCTACATGGCTATCACAGGAATACTAAAGGGCATAATACTTAATATATTGAATTAGAAATTCTTATACTCTATATATAATATTATATATAGTATATATATATTATATATAACTATATATGATATAGTATATGTTAGTAGTATATATATATATATATATATTATATATATAATTATTATGATATAATATATGTGACTATGTAAAGTTAATATATATATCATATATTATTGCTTCATAGTTTCAGTTGCAAGTTTGAAAATTTTCCCAAAACCTAATATACACAATATTATTATTCAAGTCAGTTGAATTTTCTGTATTTTAAGAAAGAAATTCATTTTCTTCACGTATTAATAATAATAAAGTATTAAAATTTTCCTTGTGAAGTTCGGGAAATTTTTTAACGTATTCCCTTTTCTTTTATTATTTATATACTGATGTTGAAAAGTGTTTGACAAATATTTGTTTATTTATTTATTTTTTTTTTTTGGCACAAATTTCCTGTTTTAAAAAATTTTGTTTGTAAAATTTATTAAAATTGTTGTTACTGAAGAATAATAGCGAGTTAATATTAAAGTTGCAATACGGCATTTACTATGAAACTTAAAGCTCGTTTATGTTGTGCCCTTATATAGGATACACGTGTTGATATTATTATTATTAGTTTTTTGTTGTTGTTGTTTGTTTTTTTTTGTGTTTTTTTTTTTTTTTTTTTACTTTTAATCTAGTTATTTTCTTCTCAAGATAAAAATAGATTTTTTTTAAATAAAATTTATTTAATACTTTTAATAAATTTTTTTATGCTTCTGCGAGACTGGTTTATCGGCTTTATATTTTAAACTCATATAATAATAATATAATAATAATAATAATAATAATAATAATTATATAATAATAATAATAATAATAATAATAATAATAATTAATTAATTAATCGATGTTAAAGCTATTGATTGTGAAAGACCGTTATTCAATTTTCAGTTAAGAATGCGAAATTTTTTCATTGTAAATTATTATTATTATT
>JABUQX010079747.1:32500-36647 GCA_015478945.1 Trachelipus rathkii
AAGAAAGGAAAGAGAAAGAGAAAGAGAGAGAGAGAGAGAGAGAGAGGAGAGAGAGAGAAGAGAGAGAGAGAGAGAGAGAGAGAGAGAGAGAGAGAGAGAGAGAGGAGAGAGAGAGAGAGAGAGAGAGAGAGAGATCCCAACGTAATGATGGGACAAATGAAATAAAGAACAATATTAATGCACAGATAGGTGATAAATTTTTTACATATAATAATTAAAATAGCTTTACCAATTTACTGTATTTTCTGATATGAACATTTTTGAACAATCTTTAACATGTTTGAACATTTCTGAAAACATTATTATTATTATTATTTTTTTTTTTTGCGACATATTTAATTTTTTAGCGTGTTATCAATAATGAAAACACAGAATAATAACTCATTAATAAAAAGCTTATGATTTTTCGCCTTAATATTTAGTCAAAGGATAACCTTCATCACGTAAGGGTCTTTCCCAACGTACCATTTTGTTAGTCCCGCATTTTCTCTTCTACGATATTATGGAACACTCAATTCCTTCTTAAAGATATAACTTTATATATTCTCTGGACTCTTGTAAACTGCCTGATTACTGCCACCAACTTCCTTGAAGTCTCAAGAGGATAAAAAAATATATATATAATAATAATATAATACGTAATAATTATATATTAAATGTATATATATATATATATATATATATAATATATGATATACTATAATATGCATTAAATTGTATAGATCATAAGTATATTATGCATATACAGGATATTTGCGACGAGTACGCAAGGCAATGGGATTACGGTAGATTCCCGAATGCCTCATTCGGATATCTTGTTTCGATTCTTCTAATAGTGGCATTAAGTTGTGATTGTTGGTGTGGCTGTTGTTTAGACTTGGTGGCGTAGGTGGGGGCTAATTACCTAGAGCAGTTCAAGTAAGTGATGATTAAGTTAGAAAAAAGAATGACAAAATCAGAACACGAAGATAACAAGTACTACGTGAAAAATATTACCAGAGGCAAGATTGCCGCGAGGATTGCCAACTTTAATATATTATATATATATAATTATATATATATATATATAGTTATATTATATTATTATATAATATAATATTATATTATATATATATATATATTATTAATTATATATTATATCTTATATATAATTATTATATATATTATAGTATTATATATATATATTTATATATCTATGATTCTAATATTATATATTCTAATTATATTATATATTACTATATTTCTATATATATTAATATATATATATATATATGATAATATATATTATTAGTAGCCAAGTAATGACATCTTTATATGATACAAATTTCAAAATGGACTTTTGAATTGAAATTGTATGTATATCATTAAAAATAATAATGAAAAATAAAAAATATATAAAAACATAGATAAAAATAATACTCTTTAATAAAAAAAATGTATTAAAAATAATATAATAATAATTCATTGAATTTATTTTAAAATTGATTTGATTTGTTATTTGATTAGATATATATATATTTTTTATTTCGCTATTGTTAGATACAGAAAGAAATAAAAATGTTTATGATATAATTAATAGAAATAAAGTAAAAATAGAAATAGAAAATGAGGTAGAATTATAATGAAAAAATAATAGAAATTTAATGGAAATGTTGAAATGTAGTGGAATATAGTTGAAATATAGCGAAATTTATGAAAATTTATTTATTGAAATTTATGGAAGTTTATTGAATATTTGTGAAAAATTATTTATGGAAATTTATGGAAATTTATTTAAAATTTATTTAAATAAAATGAAATATAAAATGAAAATATTATGAAAATGTTATGGTTATTTAACGAAATATATAATCAAATGTTTGTGAAATATAATCAAATGGTTCTAAAAATACAAAAATAACCAAATGGTTATAGAAATACATTGCAATATGTAATAGAATTATAATTTGAATTGCAAATATGTTATAAATTTATAGAAATATAAATAAATATATGAAAATATAAAAATTTTGTGAAATTTTATTGAAATATATAATAAAAATATAGTAAAATTTTTTCATAAATATAAGAAAATTTTATTGATATAAGGAAACGTTATTGAGATGTAATTACATATTTAATGGAAATATATTATATAAATTTGTATAAATATAATAAAATTCATATTGGAAATATATTATATAATTATGTATAAATATAATAAAATTTATATTGCAAATATACTAATGATAATAGTATGTAAATATAATGAAATATATAATGGAAATAAATTTAAAAATAAAAATATAAAGAAATAAATCATGAAAAATAATGAAAATGTAATGAAAAATAATGAAATATATGTTGGATATAATGTTGAAATTTATCTAAGATTATGAAATATATAATGAAAATATTAAAAAAAGCTTATGGATATATAGCTATTTATAATATTGAAATATAATTAATTATTATAGATTTTAATTATAATATTTATTAATAAGTATATGATTAATATTAATACTGATTATTATTATTATATGTTTAACATTTATCTATCAAAGACATGTATGTCACAATAAATCTCTTTATATCAAATTAAATATAAAATATATATAATTATGTTTTAATTTCTAATGGCATTGAATGAAATAAGGATCTATTTAAATTGAAATCATATAATAGTAATTAATTGATTAATAGTATACATTGTATTTGGCTTGCTAGCTATTTTGTGACTTCTAAATATATAGAGCATTATTGTTATTTGTTGGTGAGTTTTTAAAGCTTAGGACGAGTTTCTTTCTTTGCGGAAACGTGGTGATTTCTTCAGGAGTTTGACTTCCCGTTTCGAATAATCACTCAAGATGATGTTTTGATCATGCTTTATATCAGAGTATTGCAACTTGCCTTTCTTCTTTTGAAGAAAATATAGATTTTGTTAATATCTTTATAATAAGGCATGCGGAGATTTATGATTTTATTGTTTAATTTGGAATTTTTCTGTGTGTGTAGTAAATAATACAAAAATTTTGTTCTTTATATTTGTCATTCGAATTACCGAGGAGGGGAATCTCTATCCTTCTTCTCTCTTTTTTCTAACCTCAGGCTTGAATTCTATGCTCTCTCTTCTCTTCTTCCTCTCTTCTCTTCTCTCTTCTCTTTGTCTCTCTAGTAGTAGGTATATATTTTATAATATATTTTCATTGTTCAACACTTATTTGAGTCAATTGATTCCTATTTCTTTTCGATTCTTATTCTTTTATGTCTATAATGTAAAAAATTCTCTTATTAATTATTCTGTCTTTATTCTCTCTCTCTAGTTTTATTTTATTCTCGTGCATCTCTCATTTCATACATTCAACTTTACTAAATCTCAATTTCTCACTTTCTCTCATACTTTTCCATGTATCTCTCCTATATCACTCTTCTCTTCAATATCTCTTCTATTACTCTTCTATATACTTCATCACATGTCTATTCTCATCTATTATTCTTTCTTTTACTCTATCTATTTACACTTATATTATATATAATATATATAATATATATTATATTATATAATAAGGGTATTATAGTATAGTAGAATATATTATTATTTAATATTTATTATTATATATTATATATTTAAGTATATATAATATATTATATATTTATATATATGTAATTTATATATTATTTATAATATTAATATTAATATATATTATTTTATTATAATATATATTAATATATATATATAGTATTGTGAATTGTTATAGGATAGAGTTTGTTGTGTAGTGCAATGTTGTGTTGTGTGTGGTCTAGAGGGTGTGTAGTTTTTATTAGTTTATTTATTTTTGTTATTGTTTTAATAAATTGTATATGTACTACGTTTTATTATATATCGTTATGTAAATTTATTAATATAATTGAATTTATATAATATATTAAATAAACATATATATGTGACATTGAATGTGGTATTATATATATAAGTTAATGAGCTATTTTATCGGTGAGCTTTTGCGTAAATTTAATAATATATTAATATTATTAGGGGCTCTTGTACTACTTATACTAAGTCCGTATTAACCTACTTATACCTTATAGTATTATACGAAAGCTACTTCACAACTACATTTTCATACTCTAAATTTTAGGACTTCTAGCTAATGTCATTTAATATATA
>JABUQX010079748.1:0-2500 GCA_015478945.1 Trachelipus rathkii
GCCCATACTTCCGTAGCGATGAAATTAATCTCCGATTTGGCTTATGGTTTGTAAAAGGTCTCCCATGAATCCAGTGCTTTAAAGACTCGCTTTCTGTTCTGCGTTCATATCCACACTCATCCTCTCGACTACATCTTACAATCACCACCTTTCATCCACATTTTATATACACAAACTTATAATCCACACCGCCTCTTCTAGCAACATTTTACAGACATCCCTTTTCCCTTATATCCTATGGTGTGAGGAGGAAAGAATTGCCACGTCGTATGTCTTTGTGAGGTAGACGGCGACGTAAAGGGATGGTGGTACGTTGGGTTGGTGCCCAGCTACACTTATCTTTTTCCAAAATGCTAATGCATGCCTCGGAGAAGATCCCTGATCGCCAATAAGCCGGCCCTTCTTTCTTCGGCGAAACTGCAATGAATCGATGGGTAATGGATGTAGAAGGAAAAATTGTTAGAGAAGAGAGCGGTGATGCGATTATTTAGAAAGGGCAAATTTGATTTGCTCACTGTGACTGAAACAAAGATGAAAGTAAACGGTGAAATGAGTGGGTGTGGTGTGAAATGTTTTGTGCTGGTGTGGAAAGGAATGAGAAGGGGGAGAGAAGAGTTTTGCAATCTGGGAGTGGAAATGTTTACAGAGTATGGTAGATATTGGTTTTTGTGAGTACTAGAATTCTAATGGTTATAAATTTAAGTTTGAAAAAGGTCCAAAAGGTGTGTGTGGTTGTGACATATGTGGTGATTGAGGTAATGTTGAAGAGAGTGCGATTTCAAGATAATCTGAATGATGTTTTGATGGTGTGAGGAGCTTCAGATGATTGTGTTGGGTGACTTAAATATATTGCACCAGCCACCTTCCTGCCATTCACATCTTTCCTACTACTCTCTGCATCATCCGTTCCCTCCGTTCCAGCCGATCATCATCTAACATAACTTCACACAGAGCACTGTCCTCACTCACAAACCATAACCTTACCTTTTATCTACCTTTACTTTCAAAACAACCTGCTCCTTTTACTACACCCTGCCAACCATCCTACTCCCTCTCAAACCTCTTCTCATTAACCACAGGAAACCAAATGATCCACGCACAATAAGCAGGGCACCATCCACTCTCTTCCATTCTCCATCAATCTACAACCTTTCCCTGACATCATTGTCTCTAAATCTTTCCTAACCTCATCAATAGACAACCTAAATAATCAATTGGACATAACACATCCCTACCTTACTCCGTTATTAATATTAAACCAATCACTTTCGACTATATTTTTCTTACACACGCTTCATTATCGTCATACATACTTTTTATTCCAAGCCCATTTTATTTTAAGCCCACCACCAACACCATATATCCCTAACACCTGCAACAGAGCTTCCCTATTAATCCTGTCATACGCAGTCCATAAAACCTAAATACAATTTAATCTTCCTCTTCCTCATTTACTCAATCATTTGTTTCAATGTAAAAATTTTATCCACACATCCTCTCCCAATTCTAAATGGACCTTTTCAATCGACACACTTTTTCAATCAAAATACCAGCATATATCTACCCCACAACACCCGATAAACTAATTCCTGTATGCAATTTCGCTTCTCCCCCTTACCCTTATATACCCTTGCTACTCTCCTCCAATTTCCCGGACAAGGGGCTACACCCTCCATAAACGCTTTTTTAAACAACTTCTAAATCCATTCAATCACCATCTCGCCTCCGTTCTTGATCATTCCACCGGTAATTCCATCGGAGGTTAGGTGTCCAAGACACGCCTTCGCTCCTCTTGGGAAGCTTAAGCTTTCAGAGGTGAAATGATGGGTTTCCTTTTAGCCAATCGTGGTCTCGAGGTAACACTCTGAAGTACCATCTCAAGGGTAAGGGTTCAAACCCACTTTAGGACCATTTGAAATATACAATAATTGTTGCGTTATAATCAAATATCTTTAAATATCAATAATTTCCATGTATTTAAATTACCCAGTGTTGCCCTGACCCGAGTGTGAGCGGGGAGCCGTCGGAGGTTAGGTGTCCAAGACACCCTCGCTCCTCTTGGAAGCTAAGTCTTTCAGAGGTAAAATGATGGGTTTCCTTTTAGCCACATCGTGGTCTCGAGGTACACTCTGGAAAACATCTCCAGGGTTAAGTGGTTCAAAACCCATTAGGACCCATTTGAAAATATAACAATAATTGTTGCGTTTATTGCAGGAAATATCTTGAATATTGTAATAATGTCGGTAAAAATTACCCAGTGGTTGCCCTGACCGATGTTAGCGGGAGGGCCGTCGGAGGTTAGGTGTCCAAGCCACGCCTTCGCTCCTCTTGGGAAGCTAAGCTTTCAGAGGTAAATGATGGGTTTCCTTTTAAATCGTGGTCTCGAGGTAATACTCTGGAGTACCATCTCAAGGGTAAGGGTTTATATTCAACCCACTTAGGACCATTGAAATATACAAATAAATTGTTGCGTTTATTGCACGACACTTTGAATATAATA
>JABUQX010079748.1:5000-14322 GCA_015478945.1 Trachelipus rathkii
ATACTATATTATAATATAGTATAATATATATATATAATATAATATATATAATATAACTATATTATATTATATATATATATATATATATATATATATTTAGTATGTTCTAACGCATACAAAAATGTCTGTTGCTGGAAGTAAATGTAGTAAATTACATTTGACCTTTAATTAAGCCTTTTTAATTGTCATTAAAAATCTTATTGAAAGTCCTGAATTCGGCAAAAAAATCTTTAAACTTTACACTAGAGTTGTATCCTATTCACTAACGATCTATGCTTGCATTCCAAAAATCCAAACCAAAACCCCAGAGTGCTGTTTATTAGTATATGAGGTCGTCAAGCTGATTCAAGCTCTTTCAATAGAGAATCCCCAACAACAAAGGAATTGTCGTGATTATCAATAGAAATTAATTTTTTATTCTCTGTTTACAATTGCAATTAGTTTTTTTCAAAAAAATATCATTACTCCATCTTGTCGCTTTCCTCTATCATTCTCCTGCCATTTATATTTGTTTTAATTTCATTGAATCAACAAAACTTCATTTATTCTTTTCTTCTTTTCTTCATTTTTGCTCCTGACATTAGAAGCTTTTAGAGCTAATTTAGCCCTTAATCTACTCTTGCGTACTTCTAACATTAAATTAACTTAGTAGTATCTAGTCCACCTTGAACCGTTTTCAACTTCACATATTTCTGATGCACCCTCCATTTGAAACTATTCATGAATACCAGATGTTAAACTTGCAATCCTTCATATTATTTTACAAGGATTTATGAAAAGTTAAATCAGATGCACAATAGTAATTCAAGTAAAGAGTTATCCAATTATCATACGTGCAAATTGATAGTATATATATATATATATTATATAGATATATAATATATATTATATTATACTATATATACTATACTATATACCCCTACCCCCCTTTATATATATATATATATATTCTGGTTCCGACTCGCTCTCCCGCATAACAACTATACTATATATTTTAATAAGAATTCCAACTTATAATAATATGTATATAATATATATATATATATATATATATTATAATATATAATTATATATTATATTATATCTATATATATACTCATATAATTATAATATATATAATAATATATAATATTAATAGTATATATATATATTATATATATATATAGATAATTAATTATATAGTAATTATATATACGTTAACGCGACTAAAAATATTAGGACGGGTCCCAACTGTGTCGATAGCCTCATTTTCTTCAGATATAAGATATTTCAGGACCTTTTTTTTTATGGGTAACGTTTAAAAACAACAAATTAAAGACTAGAAATGTCTTTAATCTTTTCTTCTTCATTCTAGAACATGTGTTTGAGTGCACCTCGCATTTAGACTCTTTGCATTTCTGGATGGCGCAGCAGCAAGTGTCAAGACGTTCTTAAATAATCAGACCGAGGATGAAGCTATTATACTCCTCCACTGATGGTTTCTTTGAGTTCGTTGGATGGTTACTGAGTTCCCCTGCTTAACTCGGTCTTTGAGAAAATTGCCCCATGAGGATGAAACTGCGGGACTAAAGGTTTGAGGCTTAAGGTGCCCAGCCAAAATCAGTCTTTAAGGACTATCAACTACCGTCACAAAGTTCTTTTAGCCAATCTTAGGGCAGGTTTTGAGGTGTGAGAGCATTTTCATCTTGCTGGAGGACGAGAATCTTTCTCATAAAAGACGGAAAAAGGGTCAGCAGCTCATTTTTGAAGGTTTTGAGGCTCTCATACCTTGGTGACTGAAACAGTCTCATCAGATTCCTGAGACAACAAATCAAAGCAAAATGTTCGATCGATCATCTGGCAAATAGATTCAGCACATGACCAGTGAGCACTTAGGGAGTGTAGTGTGCCTGGTCTATGCTACTTTATTGGATTTGGAGGTCCCCCAGAAAATTTGTCTTGAGTTTTATCCTTTCCTTCAAGATGGAAAGGTCCTTCATTCTGAGGTCTCAACAGGCAGGTTATAGGAAATCTAGGGTTTTCCAGATATTCTTAACTCAAGTTAACTTGGCTGCTATAAGCCTTTAGATGGCTGTTTGGGTTTTAGGCGTGTATGGGTCTGCTTCGTCTCTATTCTGAATGGTTAACTCCTTATTATCGTGTTACTAGTACTTTCCTGCAAATCTATTATGGGTAACAGAGTGACTGATTTCGCCTTTACCCGCACAGAGTGTGCTCGGACTCTTAACTGCAATTGACTCTCTCAAGCACTCCACCAAGCTCGGCTGTAACTGCTTACTTGGGAAGTCCTGAAGTGGTTGGACAATGTTTCATTGCTGCATCTGAGGTTCCCTCAAGGTCCATACTCAGTCTCAAAGTGGTAAAAAAAACCAAGCCTGACTCTGCTATGTGAGAGCGACTTCTTAGCACTCCGAAACTGATGGCATAGAAAATCTTCTGGATTTTTCTTGAACGAGCCTGTCTTGTATTGAAGTGTATTCAGCGCAGAATTACTCTTTGTTCAGCTCCATTGAGGTCTGAAGTTGTGTTCAAAGATTGGCTTCTGCCAACTATCCTGCAAAGGTAAAGTTTGAGTTAGCAACTGATTTGATTAGAATAAATCAAAACGTGCGCGTTGCCCGTTTTTTAGTCATGCCTGCTCGCCTCTCTACTCTCCTCTTCTCTCCTCCACTCTCCTCTACTCTCTCTCTCTCTCTCTCTCTCTCTCTAAATATATATATATATTTATATATATATTATATTATAATATATTGTATATATATAGGTATAATATATATATAACTAGCAAGTATATACTATATAATATATAGTATATAATATAATATATATTATTATATATCTATAATATATATAATATATATATGTATTATTAGCTATATATATAATAATATATTATATATATATATATATATAATATTTAGATATATATACTATAGTATATATATATAATATATATATAACTGCTACAATTTGAGATGCAGGTTCCCTTAATTAAATCTTGTATACGTCGAAAAATCAAGATAGACAGAAAAGAAATGCGAGGAAAAAAAAAAAAAAATTTGAAAATAAAAATTTTGGTTTCCGAAAAAAGCGAATTATCTAAGGAATTTTAGTGTTGAAAAGTAGTAAGCTTCAAAAAGAAACAGGACAAACTCTTTTAATTTTTAGGATTAAGTAAGTAAATAATATATATATTATTATATTATTATATATTATATAATATATATATAATATATATATATATATTATAATTATATATAATATCTATATATATCTATATATATATATAATCCTTTATTCTATCTCATATATATATATATTATATTATATATATATATTATATATAATCTTGTGTTCAACTTTAACATAATATATATATATATAATATATATATTATGTATATAATATAACACAATGTAACATAACATAATCAAAGAATTTGAACACCGTATCCCAACATTATGTAATTTGCTTTCCCCCCTCCCCTCAGTTTTTACCTCAGCACCCTCCACCAAGGCATAATGTCTCTGCCTCAATGGTGACTTTGTACTCTTTTCGCTATTCCAGATTTTCTATCATATCATATATATATATTATTATTTATATCTATATATCATATATATATATATATATATATATTATATATATATAATATATAATATATAATTTATAATAGTATTAATATTCAGATGTCCTTTGAGAAGGGTTGAAGATGTTTTTTTTTAAATTTGTTTCTTTATTGTTATTATATGTCTAACAATAAGATTGAAGCTGCTGATGAAAGAGGAATCTAAATATTTTAAATATACAAAAAATATTTAATAATAGTCGTACTTTTGCCATCCGTACGTTTGGCCGCGCTCGGACCGAGCAACGTCTCGGATACTTGTTCTGTAGGGCAATAAACTACTACCCGAAACACAAGAAGAAAAGCTGTTACGGCAAAATAGAGTCCATGTAGGTTAGGTCTAATTTTCCTGCAGGCTGGGATTCAAATCGGTGTTTGTTGATATTTTTCTGATCGTGATCTAATATATGGGTTAGGTTGCAGTTTGCGCCCTCTATGTTCAGGTTCAGTGATATGTTTGTTATGTATTACAAAAGAATTATATATTATAAAGCAAACAATACAGAACGTATGTACACAGAAACATTATTTCTAACCTTCCCCTTGAACCTTTCACGTATGCAATAAAAAATGCGTTCATAATGGCACGTTTTGTTTATTTCGTTATTAATTTTGAATTAATTTAATTCTCGCATCTTTTTCATCAACTACATTTTAATCCATTATGAAAGGCAGGTCAAACATTAAACATTTTGACCAAGAAAATGATATAAAAAGTACGAATTCAGAATTCGCCATGAAACTGACAATGAAGTTTTAGAAGTTTCAGTCTTAAAATAGTATTTAAATTAAGCTGTGAAGACTAAAACTATATTATTTATATATATATACATATATATATATATATATATATATATATATATATAATATTAATATATACTGTATATTATATATATATTATACTATTATATAGTATTATATATATATATAATATATATAAAGATATAATAGCTATATAAATATACTATATTACAAATATATATATATATGTTTGAGATATTATATGTACGGTATTATAAGAAAGAAATGTAATGGACAGATTCTAACGAATTATTAGGACTGAAAAATATTTAGTGTGCCAAATGGCATCAACAAAAACAAAGATAATTCATATTTCAATAAAAATGTATTATGAATGATATTTATATATCGACGATGATTCTTCCAAACTATAATCCAAAACTGTCGGAGGGAAAAATGTTATATGACGCTTCTGAAGAGGACAAAATCTGTCATTATGTCATCAATAAAAATTAGAATTTGGAAATTCTCATTCTTAGAAATTATATAAAATATTTAAACTATCAGTGCATGTCTAAAGGCTTTGAATCAACCTTCACAACTAAAGAATTAAATTTTTCCCACACACAAAAAAACCAAATCACACAAGATATTTCCTAAAACCCTTTTTAAAAATTTTTTTTACCAAATTTAGATAAAAACCTGCTTTGCAATGTCTTAAACTATGCCCATGCTTATGAAGATGATAAAATTAGATTTTTAAAAATTAACCTATATAATAAAACACATAAATCATTCCAGTTCGTGGCAAAGTGCAAATTTCCTATAAATTTTCATTTTGAGGTCATATATGGAAAAATAGCAAATTTTTTTTTCAATCAATATGCAAATTTAGGAGCATGTATATTTGGGTATGATTCACACTATTTATTTAGATTAACTTTTTGGATAACACATCGTTTTGCCGCTGATCACGGAAAATTTTCTCGTTAACATGGCTGTTCACATTAACTTACATAAACAAAACCTAAACCACAATATCAACAGTCTTGTTCTGCTAAATTTGGTATTAGATGTTTTTCGATAAATGTATATTCGCATAAGGTGACATTCTGTTAATAATTATTGTTAATAGTTAATCAATATTAAATATTAATTGAGACTTTTACCTCGAACACACTCAACAATCGTAAAAGAATTAAAATTACGGAAAGATTATCTTCTTTGAACGTAATCTCTATACATCTCGATCAGAAAAGTTGTTAGGGTAAGATGCAACACTAAAATAGCTGGGTATACTGCAAAGCCTTTATATTTGGGCTTACTGCTCCAGTTTTTTTTCGGTTGGATAAATTCCTACAAGATTTTGTCGATACTTAAAATATGAATAAGATTAAAGAAGCAACTACCATTGATTGTAGTTTTTGATAATATTATTATATATATTATATATATATATAACTATAATATATATATAATATATTATATATATATAATTTATTATTATATATCATATATAATATAATATATATATATAATTTATATACATATATATATATATATATATAATATATATATATAATATATATATAATATATTATATATATATATATTATATATATATATATATTAATATATTATATAATATATATAATAGATATATATAATAATTATAATAATTTCATTTCATTCATTTACCTTTTTTATTGTTTTTAAATTTTAATTGGTTTTTTCTTTTGTTCCTATTTGTAAATTAAATTTCAATGATTCTATTACAAGTTCAATTATTCCAATATATTATATATTTATATATAATTAATATATAATATATAATTATAATTATATATAAAATTGAAATATATAATAATAAATATATGATATATATATTATAATATATTATATATTATATATATATATATATATAAAATTATAATATTATATTATATATATAATATTATATAATATATATAATAATATATCGCACGAAAGGGGGATTTTTTATTTTTTTGGGGTGTATACTCTTGTGAATGTAACCTGGAACAATAGCATGAGAACAAGAACCAATATTTAGTCTGATTTCGGTGCGTCTCTCCCCCCACAGCACTAGTATGTGCATTTGCTGACATAGCGAAATCTTTAATCTTTTTTCTTCCTTCGTTTTCCATCACTATCTATAATTTTAATCCCTCCTCCTTCACCCAAATGTCTGTCCTCTTTCCTCTCTTTTCTTTTCCTTTCTTTTTATGTCTCCTTCCTCAAGTAATTTAAGCCTTCTAATTATACTTTTGTACTACTATTCCCTCTTGAAAAAGAGGATATCCTCCCTTTTCCCGCCACAGCCCCTTGGGCACTCCGATACCTTTTCCCACATTGGTCTTCTGTTCACCTCACACTTTTTCCTTGTGATTGAGGGTACAGTCTAAAAACTGACCCCTTTGTCCGCCTATGACTGGGGCGCCAGTTGATGGGGATCCGAACCTTCTAGTTAACCGCCATAGGAGGTTGTCCTGCACTTTGGAGTATAATCTCTGGCTCTGGCGTGAAGTTATGTGGGTTCCGTGCTGTGCACGGGAGGTAGACCGACGTAGAGTTCACCCACAGCCTGCCCTACGGAGTGAGATCCGGAAAGTTGTGCGAGTCTCTGGTTTGTGACCTGTTATGGGGAGAAGGACTATCCTTCCTTATGAAATACACGCTTTTCAGGTCCATCCTGTCCTGTTATTTACTTTTATGTTTCATTTGTTTTAGTTCTATTTGCTCATCTATAGAGACGAAATTTGAGGTTTAAGTTCTATGAAAATGGCTTGTAAAGATAATACGTTAAATCAAGGCATGCAAAATTATCAACTGTCGGGCACCCCACCTAACCCCATCTCGGTCCCTCCTACTCCTAGACCAGCAGATATTTCCGTTTTTATTCCATCTACTACACCTGAAAAACCTCTGAGTAACCTCAGCGATTCATCGCTTGGTACGCCCTCGATACCTCAGGTGCCCAAACGGTCGGAGAAATCCCGAAAAGGTGCCCTCCGTCCTAGTCGTTCTCATTTATTTACTCCATATGCTGCTCCCCTCCAGGAATGCCAGCTGATATATCATTTCCGATATGTTACTTATTGCGATCTACTACCACCAAAGCTCTTACTGAGGAAAGAACCATAATTTTTAGCGATGTACTTAAGAAAGCTTTAGAAGTTGAAAACACCCCATTCACGTTAATGAGAAATGGGTTCCTTCTCGTTCAAGCTATTACCAGGAATCAAAATTCCCTCTTCTCATCCTTAACGTCTCTTGGAAACATCTCTCCTATTTCCACTCCTGATGAAATAAGGAACACATCCAAAGGCACTATGTATTCTGCAGAACAGAAAAACGAAGATATTGCTGTCCTTTTAAGAAATCTCCAGAGAAAAGATTTTCCGTTACAAACTATTTTGATATTCCCTTCGTCGGGACTCGCCTGAAACCCGAAATCCTCGTTTACCCCTTATTTACCTCCAAAGGTGAAAATAGGATTTACAAGCTACAATGCTCGTACGTTTATTCCACGACCTAAAAGTTGCTTTAAATTCCAACGGTTTAGTCATTCCCGAAAATAATGCATTAGATCGCATGACATATGCCCAGTCTAAGAGAAGAATTTCACATTCCCTGTGAAAACATACCACACTTCAAAAACTGTGAAGGGCCCCACAGTGACTCTTCCTTAAAATGCCCGTTTTGCCTGTTTGAAAAGAGGGGAGGGTATGGAATGTACCATACAAAAATTGAGCAGAAGAGGTGCCATACACCAGCTCAAAGACAAATATCCCACAAGACAATGGCAATCTTGTGCTACAATTGTAGCAGCCCCTCTGCCTCCGCGTGTTAATCCACCAACACAACTCCACTCCACCCCTAAATTCTAGCTAAACTCAAGCTGTTACTGCAATCTACCCGCCTATATTGCTATACTATTTACTTCTCAAATAATCCAAAACCAGCCTTGATCTAATCTCCCGTTCAAAATGCCATCAACAGCCCTACTCAGAGTATTAGTTTTCCATCAACTAACAATGAAACTAGGTTGGGGTATCCAATACAAAGCTTGAAGAGCATTTCCTGCCAAGACAATCTGTCCTATACCATCCCGATGAGATTCGCCAAACTCACGTAAGAGGCCTGCATCTATGTCCCCTAATCTGTTTTCCACCGTTACTCAATTTCCTGAAAAAAATGTTCCTAAAATCACAAATAAAAGATTAATCATCAAGCTAAAGGATTTTTTTGCTAAAATAAAAAACATCGGAATTTCTAAAGCAAAACACCTGACCCCAGATGAAAAAATGCAACTCAGAAGAGAACCCTCTGCATAGTCTGTTCCTGAGACAAAAGCAGCGACTTCAATAGATTTTACCCAACAAATCACAGCTTTGAACAACCACCACTCTCTGATAGCTTGCAGGATTATTTCTGCTTTTCTGAATCCTCCAATAACTCTTCTTCCGATTTCCTACCTCAGCACTCTCTAAAGGAATCTATGCCTTAGCGGATTAAATGGGTCATAGTTCCCAAATGGAATCTGATGGGACGACCCATCCTTTCTCTAATTTCTCCTGCGCTTCCGAGAGAGATGAATGAAAAACCGTTCAATTCAAACACCGGAAGTGCTTCAAGCGTTTTATATCTGCTGGTGGCACGAAAGGGGACCCAGAGGTTCCCCATCTTAACCCAAATTGCCAAAATTACCCACCTGATGGTTCACTGACATTCTCTAGCGTCAGACCTCCATAATCCGACGGATCCCTTATTGAATCCCAATATCGTAACTCCAGCTTCTTTACAAAAAAGTGACACTTACCCAATGTAATCTTCTTATACTGCCTCCATATAAACATTCCCATATTCTCTACCCATTTCTGAATCTACTTGCTTGGCAGATGCTGATATCGCTTTCATTCCCTGACACGAGCA
>JABUQX010079749.1:0-10000 GCA_015478945.1 Trachelipus rathkii
AAGGAATAATTAACTTTCTTCCTAGTTTCCCTACACTGATTAGCTATACTATTGTAACTGCTGCCTGTACATTATGTAATATTAAAAAATTTTTTAAAATTAATTTTTTTCTAAAATGCATAAAAATTATATTTCAGTTTCATCTAAAGTTTAAAACAACTCCTCGTTGAACTTATGAGCTGTCTGAACATATGTACATAATTTTATTCAACAGATTATATATATATATATAATATATATAATATATATATATATATATGTTAATATATATATAATTATATTATATGTTTATATATATATATATATTATAAGTAGTGGGAGGCCGACTTCGTAGTTAAAAGTGTATAGTTGTATGTTTTAGTGTATTAGGTAGTAGACATATATAAATATCTTATCTATTATGGGTTAAAATTTAAATGATAATAATATATATATATATATAACTAAATATAATATATATATGGTATATATATATATATATTATATATATATATGAGTATATAATATATATATATATATATATATATATATCTATATATATAACATATATATACTATATATATCTATATATATATATATATATAATATAGTATAATATATAATATTATATATATATATATTATATATATATATCTCTAGCTAAACAACTTTACAATTTGTTCTAATATACATACATACATATATCTTACAGACAGAATTACATATTCTCTAATTTTGAGAATGTATACACTTTGAACGGCGTTACCATAATTGACAGAATTGGTCAATTGCCCTAAACTTAAAAAATAAAACTTACAATCAATAAAATCCTCCTTTAACGATTATTTTTAAAGAAGAAAATAAGCTCTCAACATTCACTTGACTAGGAAGCAAAGCTGTAATTGTGCAAACGGCATCTTGCAAAATTTTTAGGATAGCAATTAATTGCCTCTTTAACTGTTAACTGGATTTCCGGTCAAATTTTCATTATTCATGTCATTCCTTACTGTATATTCCTACCTTTTCAGTTTTCTAGAGGATTTTTTTAGGTTGATATGTCCTTTTTACTGGTAGATTGTCTTTTTAATTTTTTCAAAGCTTTTCTGCATGCACCAATTTTTCCCATTATCTGTCAAATTTGACTTCTTTATCTCCATCTGGCAAGATACTACAAGGGAGGATTCCTGAAACTGCTGAGCTATCTGACACCGACCCAGATTTCTGTTCAATAGTGTTTTTCATTTAATGTCCTAGTTCAACAAAGAGCACTCCTACTTTTAATATCAATCTTCAGTTCTGAGAAAGATTCTGAACAAAGATTGCCGACAAAAGTATTTTGTTTTCAGTTACCATTCTTTTCCTTCTTTTCATGGAATTTTTTTGTCATTTCTAAAAGTCTCCTCTAAAATATAAATGGGGCTGAAATCAGATTTTTCTGATTTGATGTAAGTTTTTGGTTGTAAAGTATGGTGTTTTAATAATCTCGAGGTTTTCTGTTATTTTTCCTCCACTTGAGCTATCGTATGTTATGAGAGAATTTCTTAGTTGAGAGTGCCTTTGTGGCACTTCTTTTTCATTATTATTCTATCTTACATTGTGTATTATCTTTTTTATGTTTTGTCAGAATGCCTTTATATGTTCTATATATGTGAGCATGTTACTTGCCGCATCTTTGTCGTCTTGAACCTTTTAAGAGGTTTGCCTGTTTTTTTTTTTATTCTTTTTCCAAAAGAAAATCCGGAATATTTTTTTCCTATTTAATTTTTTTTTTGGTTATGTTTGTTTTGCTTTTGCTATTGTCCTCGGCGCTTCTTATTCAGATTAGTCTGTTTATTGAGTATTTGTTGAAGATCTTTCTATCATTATGTATATCACTTTACTGTAAGCGTGTAAATGTTATGTAACTTTATTATCACTATATCTATCTCATTAATTGACGTTATTGAATATGTATTTATTTAATATAGGTGCATTATCGTGGAGTAAAAACTATTATAGTCCTTCTTCATTATGTTTTATTTACTAGAGTTGTGTCATATTATATATGTATTCTCTTATATATATAAATACATAAATCGTATTTATCTGGTTATATTATCAAAGGTTGCATAGAAATATTTTATTTAAAAATCTCAGTTGTATCTTTAACACTGCATTACTTTCAGTCTCTTTATATTTAGTATCTATGTATCCTTCATTTCTCGATGCGTATCTCACTAAGGGTATAGATTAAAATTTTCGATTTATCTGTAATACTGAGTGGTATAATTTACTTATATTTAGGCGTTATCAGTAAGTTTTCTATAATTATTTATTCACAAACAATATTACTATATGGCTGTGACTTTATTTATAAAAGGGTTCTGATATATTAATTAAGTTAACGTCAAGTCATAAGTTAGGGTTCTTGTATATATGGTTCTCTATATATATTTTTTATAAATTATATCTCACTATTGTTTAATGCTTGTTAACTTTATTATGAGAGGAAGAAGGAATGGTTTATCTCGTCTTTATTCAATATATATACTAATGTGGTGTTAATTGTACAAAATATTATTTATAGAAATTTTGGGCATTAATTCATTCATTATATGAGTGCCTATGTTTGGCTTTTCCAATTTTTTTTAAATGCAAGAAGAGTTCCTTTAAGTATTTATTTAATAATACATATAATATATTGAGTATAGTGATGTGTTTGTTATTATATTGAGCTTTATTAGGTTATTTAACTGTTTTCTTCTAATTTATGAGTAATTATTTATTTGTATTAGCTGGATTATGTATCTTAGCATAAAGTGATTGGTGGTCGTATTTTAAGAGGCAATCTGGGGGAATATATTGAAGAGGTCGTGAGTAGTAGTGTGTTAAGGTTGTAGTGAGTGTTCCAGTGTGAGTTGGGTAATCATGATAAGTTAGTCCATAGGGTGCGTCACCGTCTGATATTTACTACGACAGTGACACTTCCCGATAGTTGAGCAGACACTCCATGGTGGAGATCGTAAGAAAGAGCTGAATGTTTCAGTATACAGAGTGGCTTTGGAACGTATGCGAGGTTTATATAGATGTAGCAGTTGTATTTTGATAATTTTTTACATTATTTAGCATTAATATATACTTATAAGTACGATAGTAGTTGTTATTAAGCTTATGAATATATTTCTGTGTAGATTGTAATTGTGAGTTATATATATTAAATGATGTTTCTTTTCTTGATGTGATCATGTTTGCTGAGTGTGCAGGCACTCTCTGTTTGCTTGATTTTAACAAGTAGGTGCGAGTGCGTAAGTGTGCGTGTATGTATAATTATCTAGTGTTAGTATAATATGTGTGTCAGAGAATATATTATTATGTAATTTAACTATACCTATCGGCATTTACTCGAGTGTATAATATAAAATCTTATTTGGTCTCTCTATAGTGTTACTAAAGTTGCGACACATTAGCGTCAGTTCAATAAACTTTTATTCTTATTATATTATATATATCTCTATAGGTGCCTCTTTGCTGTTCCAATGCATAGATTAATAGTCATATTACATATTACTATATATTACTCATTATATATAATTGTTTATTATTTCTCACTGATTAAGTAGTATAATATTTTGTTATTGATTTTAAATACAATTAAATTTTATTGCTTTAGTTATAACCATATTGCAATTTATATTTCAGTTTAATTTATTACTGTGAGTTTATATATTTGAATGCTATATTATTGATTATTATGTATTTTCTAGTAGGATTGATTAAGAGCGTGTGAGAGTTATTTAGAGTTGAGGATTTTCATTATGTAATTAATTAATTGATATCATTATTGTATGTGAGTATATCTCTTGTATTTTATTTCTTATAATTATATTATTAAATAATTATAATTATTATATATTGCGATATATTTATCTTTAGTGAATTATATAATATATAGTTTTATATGATATATTTATAAGGCATGAGAGAAGTGTGTGTTACACGTATTTTGACGGCTTCGAGAGCGTACTTATTATGAGCAAAAAAAGATGAATAGTTGTATCAGACGTGTAAATATCTATTTTGTTATCTACATATACAGAGTTATAATACTATATTAGGAGTATGTAATGATTTTTGTAACTGAACGTGTTGTGTACTTTTTACTATCTATACTTGTGAGGTATTTCACCTTCATTGAAACCGTTTAAAAAACGTATTGGTGCGAAATACGCGATGTTATGAGTTGTGTTCTTAGAATTTAACATATTATATCTAATACTATATAGAGTGATGTGAGATTGATGAAATATACAAATAACTATTCACATATATAAAATATATATAAATTGTATTTTAGCGGAGCAAAAACACAATTTGTTTTATGTTAAAACAGAATTCACAATCATAATATATAACATTATCTAATAAATAATATCAATTTAATTCTTAATTTTAGTAAATATATATAGAGAATGACTTATATAAAATTATACATAGCTGAATTATAACATCTTGAATTTATAAAAATAAGAAAATGTTTGCGTAATTGCACACTATTGAATTGGAGGATAATTAATTTGTTGCTCACTATTACCATATATAATTATAATTACCAGATTTTAACATATTAATCACAATCGTTAAATGTACATATAACTTATAATTAATGAAATTATAATACAAATGTCCTATTATACTAATAATTATTGAGTATACTACTTGGAAGTTTCTTAAATATTCTAAGATGTGAGTTACAATATATATACTCTATTAAATGTATTTATTCAGTGAATATTTCTAAAAATAAAAATTAGATATTCCTAAAAATGTTTTTAATATACTCAATATCCTGGAGGAACGTCTGAAATCACATACAAGATTTAAAAATGTTTAGTAATATTATCACTTTATTATTATTATTTATATAAATAATAATTACTACTATTATATATTAATATATATTAATAAAATATTTACCTATTATTATGCTAATTCATTATGAAACTAGAGCTTCTACTCTACTTGTAATCACTTATATACATAATCATATAATCTAGCCTTTCTTTAATTATTTTATTACGTAATATATAATATTATATATCACTACTACTTTATAAAATATGTTATCCATAACTATGTTTATATTTATTTTTTATCTTTTATTCTATTATTAATTATAATATTATATTATATTATAATATATATATAATATATATATTAATTTAATATATTAATATATATATATATATATTATATATAATATATTTATATAATATATATATATATATATTATATATATATATTTAATTATATTATATATATTAATATATATATATATATTTATATTAATTATATATATTATATATATTATATTAATATATATATATATATATTTAATAATATATTATATAAATATATATATAATTAATATATAATATATATATATATATAATAATATATATATATATAATATATATATTAATTATATAATTAATATATATAATATAATTCAAGGCGCGGCTCGCTAAAAAATATTATTGAGTAGTTTTATGCTAATTTATATTACTCAATACACACCATCAGATGTATAGTAAATAAAATTATAATATTAATATATTAATTTTTGAGTATTTGACCGAGAGTACTCGAGGAGAAGCATTTTTATTGAGGCGGCTCCACTCCGGCCTCCGGCCCAGTCCCTACAAAAAAATTTTCTCAGCTCCGGCTCCAGCTCCACCGAAAACCTTGCGGCTCCACGGCTCCGCCTCCGGCTACGCCCCTCCAGGTTCCGCCTCCTCAGTTCCGCCTCCCGCTCCGGCTCATGCGGCTTCGGCTCCCGCTATCGCTTTGGCTCCGGCTCCGGCTCCGCAACCCTACCCAGATTCGTGCAAAAGGTAATTATGCTTTGGCAGTTCTTCCCGAGATCGTTAAGTAAGTTTTTTTTCAAATCAGCTTATTCAAATTTACTGACTCTCTCTAATTTCGTTACTCTCAGCTAAATATAAATGTATTGTATCTTTTTCTCATTTTTATTAAAAGTAATTTTTATTTTAACATTTTTCTAACGTGAAAGAATTAACATAATATGTAATAAATAATAAGAACAGAATAAGGTTTGGGCAGTGTTTTCTAAGAGAATATTGCTGTATATAAGATTAAGCTTTGTAGATAGAAACATGTGGGTCAGCCGTGAAGTTCAAATTCAATGACCACATAATAAGCATAAAACTTACTAATCACTCTGAGATCATATTACTAAATATACAATAACTAATGTACATTTTTCCTTCCTTTGAGTGGAATTATCGTCAATAATAGAATGTTGTAGTAACAATAATCACCTATATCTAAGAGGTAAAAAAGAAAGGTACTTTTATTGTTGATATTATTGTTGATTTATAAAAGGCCATATATATGTGGTGTAACTTTTGAAATTTTGATTTTCAACAGTTGAAAGAGAAGTTCTCGAAAGCAAATCATAATTCCTTTCGAATCTGTTGGTTTAATTATGGTGGCACATATTGATATGTTTATAACATTGTCACATGTATAATATAAAAACTAAAGATTGATAAATCATTCATTTAAGTAGTTTTGAATAATGTGTATATTATAAAACTCACCTCATTAGTTTGCATACCTATAATAAATAAACAATATTATATGTATAATTTAAGTTGTGATTTGATAGATAGGAGTCATACATAATATAATAATTTTACATGTATTTTGTTATTTATATATATATATACTTAATATATATATAATGTGCTAGCGTGAGTATGTCAGTAGTTGAGGTTTTATCAATCAAAAAAAGATCATGGTATGAACTCAGTATAAACGCATTTAAATTCTGAATATTAGAAAAATCATTCATAAGTATTTTGAAGTTAAGTTGAGAAACTCACATTTAGAATTTTTATATTTAAATAAATGAGATAAGTCCGCTCTTCTATTCTTTATGATTGAGTACAATTTCATCAATCACTTTATTAATTATTAAAATACTATATGTACCATTAATATAATATATCTTCATCATTCAGACAGCACATTGCTAAAGCGAAGTCTTTCTACTGTGATGCCACTGCACCTATCTGGATGTTTCTTCATTTAACAGTAAAGTGATTATTTTACATACCTTGGTGTGGTAAATAATGAAAAATCAGAGCGAGAGTCTACTGCTTCGACTGTTCCTGTCATGTCGAGAGAGAATGGTCTATTAAAAACTTTCGATTATGCGTATTCACACTTTTAATACATGATAAAGTGAGTCTTTCAGAATGTATTTCTGTAATGAAATCGTAATAAACTATGTGACTCTACAGAACATGACGATATTCTTATCTAGTACTATAAATATTTAATAGATATACATGGCGTCGCACATTAGAGTGAGCATAAGTAGAAGAGGCACTTTACTACCCCCTCACCCTGGAATTTGGGATTTTATGAATATTTTTAATAATATATATATAATATATATATATATTAATATATATATATATATAATATATAATATAATATATTATATTAATATATTATATTTATATATATATATATATATATATATATTATACACATATATATATATATTATATTAATATAATATATATATATATTATTAAATATATATATATATATAATTATAATATATATATTAATAATATATATTATTAATAATATTATTATATATATATATATTATATAAATATAATTAATATTATAATAGTAAATATATATATATATAAATATATATATAATATATATTTAATAATAATATATATTCTCGTACAACTATCAACTTATATATATATATATATATAATATATATATATCTCACGACTTACTTTTTTAATTCAGTACTAGATATTACGTTGCATAGGGAAACTCTTTCGAGAGAGCTTAAGCGGTAGACTTCATCACATTACTAAAAACGAAAGTGCGCTATACCTCTCATTAGGTTTCATTCACTACTGAACAAAATTCTTATTACTATGCACTCTATATATATTTGTCACCAAAAAACTATATCCAACAACTTACTGTAAATCAATCCTTATATCCTCTCATCTTATTCGAATCTATATGGCTACTTGATATTTACTTTATAACTATCTACCAAACTGTAAAAGTAGCCAACTCTTTCGTGACGTCCTATATTTTCTCTATTATCTAGGCATTCCTTTCTCTCACTACACTCCTTTCCTCACTAACACACCTTCTCCTCTATCTAGGCGTCACCTATATAGTTCCTATTGAGTGACCTGTAGAATTACATATTTATGATTCAGGGTTCTTAGGGCTCTATGAGATCCTATGATACGTTTAAGAAGGCGTGGATGGCCCGGATGGCATTCACTTGATGAAATGCAACTTCGCACTTTTTAAGGCTGAATTGTAGACTTACTTGTTATGAATGTATTCCATTGCCAACTAAGATTTTACACAACACGATACGTGTGCGTCAAAACACAAAATTACTCAATATGTATATCTTTCACCCAGTCGAGTAGTTGAGAAAGAGACTCCAAGCTCGACCCACTAAAATAGTAAGAAGGCTTGATTACCAGTAAACATAAGGAAATGGCGCTACATCTGAAATCACACGTTGACAAGGTGTTAGATCTACTATATCAGTAAGCCCTTTAATTTAGCTATATTCTTCAGATGAGATGAATCTCCCTTGTCATTACACAATTATATAGTAAACCACTTTATTAAAACTTACTCTCCACACTTCTTAGATCTCATTCATAATACAATGGAATATCAATACAATATATCAAGTAGTCTTTACACACGAAATAAACATTACGCTTTCATGAGCGTATATCTATAGGTTATGTGAGATGATTATAACTATATTTCTCCTAAAGATTAGAGATTATAACTCAGAATTTTATAGCAGACTGTGTATTTCCAGCTTCCCTTTTGAAGCAAATTTAAAGCAGTAGAGTGAGAGAACATTGCATGGGTTAGACGTTGACAGCATATTTATGCACAATATTTAAGCCATTTGACCCGGGTTTATATATGAGTCGACTCTCAGTACATCGTTCTCTTACTAAGCTATACCCACCCTTACTCACAACTTATTATGAGAGGTTTGTATCTATCCTTCTCTTTAGTATATACTATTTACTGCATACTTATAGTCTCCCTTTGCGAGAGTGTCAACTTGCAGAGTAGTGCGTAGCAGATGTTAGTTGTACAGATGCAGAAGACTTACCTCTTCGTGTGTGTTCACAGTATCGTAGTAGAAGTGTGTTTCATACATTGGTTATAGCGGATAACTACTACAACGATAACTTTTATTACGTACTATATTATCATATTATTAATATGAAATCTTCTCAACCTGCCATGATATACTACATATTTACTAAATTGCACTCATATGACACTAGAGAGTGATGGTAATGACTCGAACCCTAACACAGAATCTTGACACTCATTACCTATCTAAATTCACTGTTCTGCACTCATTCTTTTTGAGCGTCGAGATATAGTTCAATTCGTCAGTCCTACATCTTATCACTCGAGAGTATTCTCACTTATTACTCCCGAAGATCTAATGGTATTAGCACTCTATTCACGATCTGGACGTAGCGTCACTAGTCTCTCAATCCACTTTTATCGACTTTTATCTAACTTTAATTAAAAAACATCAACTATATCTAACATACTTACTCCACTCTCTCTAAACCCTATATAATAATAAACTATTTCACCTTATATCTTATCTCGAGAGAGTGAGATACAGATAATGAGATAATTACTCATTCATACATACTCATATGATTGATCAAATAAATAAGAATAATAATAATAATATAATATATAAACAATATCCTTGGTCAAAAAAATAAATATAACCAAATTAAAATATTATAGTCTTGTAGATACATCCTACCACACATTACCTCACAATAGTCGTGTTTTTCTATAGATAGAGATGGCTATTCCACAAAGGAAAATATAGTGGAGAGTGTTACTGATTTAGACTGTGAGCCTTTTTTTTCTCTAACACTATACTAATTTG
>JABUQX010079749.1:15000-50000 GCA_015478945.1 Trachelipus rathkii
ATTTCGGACACTCGAGAGTCACTAAAACTGGTCTAATAATAACACTGTATCCTTATTCTTATAGAGATCTATAGTCGGGTTTACCGCCTTAAAACTCAGTCGAGAGATCAATGTCGTGGACCGCTTGACATATCGGAGAGGATGTGAGAGAGCGGGCGTGTTGTATGGTGTCGACGAGCTTTCACGCTGCTCTCGCAGGAAGCTAACCCTCCCTTTGGGTTACCTCCTTCTTTTTGCTTACGTCTAATTTTCTCTCAAATCGCTCAATATCGGCGTTGTTGATGGGTATGGACAGAACGCGTATCATAACTCTTTTCTGCTCACGAATTAGTGAGTTGTTCTTTCAGGGCTTTCTTCTTATCTCTCCTACTTCTTAATTCTAACTTTTTCCCAATTAAAATGATCTTTTCAAACATGCTGAGCATCTAACTCTATTCACTCATATGCCTTGATCGACTCGACCCTTCAGTGTCTTCTAATCTCAGTGTGAGATTCTGCTCCTTCTTTACTCTCTTATGGACATTGCTTGCGTCGTCTTAACTTTTACGAATTCTATTTCTCAAGAGCTGATTGGTGATAGAGAAATTTCGGGTGGGGTCGTCTGAACCTTGTGAAATTTCCAGTTCTTTTTAAAAAGAACTCAAACTCTCTAACAACATCTCCCCTCTCTACGAACACCTCGCTACACTTTCCTCATTCTTTCGAACAGTTCTCTCTGTCTTCCTCTTATATGAAAAATATAAACATCCTTGGCCTTACAATAAACAAAAAGATGTCCTTTGTGTAACACACAGTCAGTACAGTCAGGAAACGGTTGCTAGGGTGCGGTGCCTCAAAGAGAATCTTGAGAGTTCTGTTTTAGACTGCGAGACTTTTTTTTCCTGTTCTCAGTTGCTCCAGCTATTAACAAGTTCCTTCCATCCGCCTTGTTACTGAGGAATATTCTGACATACACCATATCTAAAGGAGAGCTTTTATATTGTTACACTCAACTTCCCCTGCACCTTTGTGTGAATAGGGATACAGTAAGTACACAAGAGAGCATCAAAAGATTCAAAAAATCTTTTTATCTGCATCTTATAAAGTTTCCCTGAGACCCCTTGAAATACTAATACTTTGCCGCGCGTATGAGTATGGTAAGAACTTATATCTCTTTTCTATAGTTTACAAAATATTTTATAAAAACGAGCAAGCCGCAGGTGCTCATGAAAGTGAAGCTTTATCACTCGCGTACATCCACCTTTACGGTCCCCCTCGTAGAACTAGGGGTGAAATGTGTTCTGCTATCTATGAGTTTATTGAGTAGTAGGAGTGTAGTAACTCCAGGCTACAGTATCGCTGCCGGTTCTATATCCGTTCTTTTTCTCACTTGCAACAAAAAAGTATTCATGTTCTGAAGTGGAATTCTTCTATGTCCATCTTCAAGTGTTTCCTGCAAAATTATATACCCAACAACACTAATACAAAGCCATTCGAAGATAATGTGTAAAATTGGCTAAAATGTTGAATTTAAGAATGACTAGCAACACCCCCTCCTTGAATAGGGCTCTGCCCGTGAGTGGTGGTGACAAGCAAAAATATATAGTATATATATAGATATTATATATAATATCTAAAATATAATATAGTATATTTATATTTTTAAAAAAAAAAGTAATGTATTATGTATATTTATATTTATATAATATATTATATATATATGAGTAATGTGAAATTTTCTGACAATAATAAAAGACAGAAAAATACCGTTATTGATATAAACAGAAAACATATTTGGTCGTTGCGGCAAACAATGCAACAAGCAGGAGCGCCATGATAATATATAGTATAATATTATATATAATATAAAATTATATGATTTATATATATATTATAATATATATAAGCATATAATATATAATATTTATACTTTATATATATATATAATATATTATATTTATATTTATATATATATATAATTATATATTAATATATAATTATATTATATTATATTATATATATAATATTATATATATATATAAAAAAGGTAAATTTTTTATATACATGTAGATATGTAAGTCAGTATATCCAATTTATATATATTATTTATTTTTATTATTTTATTTATTTTTAATAAAAAAAAATATATATATTTATATATCTCCACTTATATACTTTTATTATTATATATATGAATTTATAATTTAATATTTATCATTATATATAAAAATATATAAATAAGACCTATAAATATGTTTAAAAAACTATAAATAATATAATAATATGTATTTAATTATATGATTTTATATATATATATATATAAATAGTATAAAATAATATATATATTATATACATATATATAATATATAAAAAATATATGTTATATATAAATAATATAAAAATAATATTAATATAATAATTATTATGTATTTATATATAACTATATATAATAAGGTATATAAATATATAATATAATATTATATATATATATATATGTATTGTAATAAATATAATTATCAAGATATATATATTAATACCACCTTCAACATCCACTTACAATAATATTACAGCTGTATATAAATTAAAATTTCTATACATTAAGAAAAATATATTCCAACAACAAAAAATAAAACCGCTGTGAGCACCACTTTAAAGAATTTATAAATCTAAAATATCAGCACAAATGTCTCAAAAATCAAAGAGTTATCACAAATAAAGATATTATAATTACAAGACTAACCTAAAATAAGTAAAAATGAATTGAGTGTTTCAAAACAGTACTAAAAATAATTTTTTATTAAAAAAAAAAAAAAAAAAAAAAATTATTTGGCGAACTTTTTTGAAGCTGAAGATTTATCTTTCAAAAGAGTGCGTGTTTCGAATTCTTAAATCATTATAAAATCACGGGGAGGCATGAACTATTAGCGCATTGAAATTTAGGAAGTGCGAATAACTTGTATATTCAGTGGGTAAATATAAAAACTATATTATATATTAAAAGAATTTTAAATTAAATTTTAAGGGGGAAAGATCTTTTAAATCAGGTCTTACGTTACAGTAAACTATGACAAGCAAAACCAGTTAGATTGGAATTGCAGTAAACTGCAATTCGAGAAGTAAATTTAATTCTTTGAAGTGAGCTCACTTCGTATTCACTGTTACTGTTACTTAGTCTTAAATAAATAATCAGGCCCGGACTGGCCAGGTCGGCTGGTCGGCGATTGCCGAGGGCCCCCAGCCCAATGGGGTCCCAGAGAGTGGCTCCACCCAAAAATGGATATACTAAAACTATAAAAATTAAGTATATATACAGAGTAATTTTGATTAAATTATTATTCTCCAGTAATTTCTTAGAGCAACTTAAAACATAAATTTTTAATAGGCAGATTTTCCATTGAGTTTTTGTTTCATGGTAGCACTAAACCTAACTTCTTTGTCGTAACGCTCACTCGCTCAGTCTCGTAGTAGGGTTGTAGTTAGTGCAGTGTCACAGTTGTGTCAACATTAAATGTGTGTACCAAAGCGGCTCTACGAAAATTAAAGAAAAGAAGAGAAAATCTTTAGACGTTGTAAAAAATTTACAGTAATAATGGTTATATTACTAGTTCCAACTTCTCAGGTCGACAAGTCAGTCTTTGAGGACAATAATTTTGATCACATTAATACAGGTAGATATCGAAAATTGTTTATTAGCTCACGACGTATATGTGTTACTTCTAATCATATATTATTATTATTATTATTATTATTATTATTATTATTATTTATTATTATTATCTTATTATATATTATTATTAAAAATTATTAATTATTATTATTAATTATTATTAATATATATATTATTATTAAATTATGATTATTATTATTACATACTATTAAAAATTCATTCTTCAATTTAAATATTTTCGACATAGACTGTAGGACACTTATAATTAGTTAATTTATAAATATATATATATTATATTATATATATTATATATATATATATTATATATATATATATAAATAATATAATATAATATAATATATTATATAAATATATAATAATATATATATAATAAAAAATAATATATGAATATAATATAAAATATATATATATTAATAATAAAATATATAGATAAAAAAAAATAATAATAAGTATTATTCATATATTATATATATATATATATATATCACGTTACGAGAACGCTTCGCTTTTCGTATGCCTACCGTCCATTTTACTGTAACATACTTTAAAAAAATTGGATTATTACGATATAATACGATACAATCGCAGCTACAGAGTATTATACTGATATATATAATAATAGTATATATATGATATAGAATATATATATTATATTAAGTTATATATAAGTATAATATAATATAATATATTAATATATATTATAATTATAATATATATATATTATAATAATAAAGGTCCTAATCACGTGAACTGTCATCAATGTTTTTGACATTTTTGGAGTTCACCCCTTGACATTTTTATGAAATTACTTTTAAGAATTTGTTACAACATATCGTACAATCGCAGCTAAAATAAAAATACATTTATTTTCAGAACACTGAAGATCGAATTTCACCCCCTTCAATTGACTCTACTCCTGGCACTTCCGTCTTGTAGATAATAAAGAAGGAAGAGACTAGGCCTGCTTACAATCAGCCACTTTTAAGATAATTCAGAAACGTCGGCTTCTCTCGGCAGTGATTCATCAAGAACTAAATAATACCAGCTCTGACATAGAAAATGATGATGAAGAAAACCACCATGAGAAGGCCTGAAGTTGCAGACATACAGGAATGTTGCTATGACAACAGCTCTAGGTGTTTCATCTCCCAACGAAAATGAACAACAAGTTGGAATTAAAAAGCTTTTATGAAGAACACACGCTATTCAAGTTAGTGAAGGAAAGGGAGCTAAATTGCCATTTGACCCTTCAAAACTTTATTACCGACATTACCGAATGGTGATAAAATTTACAGAAAATGGTTATCATATTAGATTCGGCTCAACAAAGAGTTGTACTGATCCAGCTGAGATATGGCTTTTGGAGGTAAAAACATAATAGAGATTCTTACATTTATTACCGGACATGACTCTTCTCCTAAAGCAATATTTTATAAAAATCCCCTTATTTTGTTTTGATTTTCAAAAACCGAAAAAAACCGCCCTTCTTCCCCGTATTAAATTCCCAGATCACCAACCTTTCCTCCTCACGAAGGCGCTTTTTCAAAGCCGAAAAAAGGTATGAATATTTCAACTCTTCTGACTAGTACCCAAACCAAGCAAGCGAGAAAGAGAAGTTCACATCAGAAGATTGGTTGTTCAAGCGTTTAATTGATATAGTTTTTGTTTATTGGAAGAACAAGGCATGCGTACAGAGGGGAATAAACCGAAGAGGCTTACCGCTGACTCTTACAGTAAGATCATGAAATAATTTCCTCGACTGGGTCAATTGGTTGTTTGCAAAATTATGATGTGATTTTACAAAATCATGTCAGAAAGTGTATTGAAGACAGCAAAAGCACAGAGTGAAAATAATGAATGTAAGAAAGCCACTGGAAAGTTAACTAAAAGACCAAATGCGAAGCTCTTTGTTGACATTTTTGTCAAAAAACCTTATCACAAGCTCTTAAAGTAATTTGGTTGATGGGCCCCGTGGAAATATCATTTTGAATGAACCTTCATGATGCATAATATTCCAGCGTGATGGAGATAGTACTCAGATTAGCTGTTTGGAACCAAGTTGGCGGATTGCAACCGCTTTGTCTTTCAAGAAAGGATATTTGCAATGACCTTTAGAAAGAATATTTGTCCAATGTTCAATTACTGGATTGGCTTTTCGTCGAACTTAAAAAATCAGAATAGCCAAAGTGTGGCAATTGCAAACAATCAAATATTATTGCTTCGTTCAATTTGACGGAGCTGCTAACATTATGTGAAAGGTTTGTTATCTAGGGCTTGCGGAGTCGAGTCGGAGTCGTGGAGTCGGGAAGTCGGTAGTTTTGTGCATATGTGCTTTCATAGTCACGGAGTCGGATGCGGAGTCCGAAAATTTTTGCTAGCTCCAATTCCGGCACCGGCGCAGACCAAGATTAATTACCCAAATTCAGTCGCTCAGAGTCGGAAGTCGGAGTCACATATGTTTAGATAACTATTATTATTTATTTATTTCATCACTGCTCTTAATATTATTATTAATTTTATTATATTGATTATTAATTATTTATTCATTGATTTATTATTATTAATTATTATTATTATTATTATTATTATTATTAATTATATTATAGTATTCATTATTATAAAAGTTTTGGATTTTATTTCCAAAGTTCTAAATTTTATTTTTGTACATAATTTAATTTTCCTAAAATAATCTTTGAAAATAATATACAGGAGAAAGAAGAGATAATTTAAACTATAGTTTCCTTTACGCGTTTTCTGTCTCGTCTGATACTTGAGACCAGTCTTCAGAGGATTAATTTCTTGTAACGGAATGAGTCTTAAATTGAATATATATAATCCAATTAAATAAATGATATTGAGTCTGACAGATAATACATTAAATTTTTTATTAAATGTCTGGTCCTGGCTTGTTTTGATGCAGAAGGTCTCCGCATTTTAGGTTTTGGACTCACACATTTTAGCCACGATCCGTATAATATTGTGAAGTATTAAGAAATATTACCAATAGTTGATTGACCATATGTGCCGTATGTGATGTTCACAGATTTGACTGGCATAGTAGAAGAATGTTAATAATGCCCCTGTCCCGCAATCTATTATTCGTGTACCCAATATATGTCGACGTACAGTCTGATTCTAGGCAGTTAAATTGGTACACAACGTGGAAATGGTTGTCGGGCAAAGCATCTCTTTGTGGCTAAAGGCAAGATGACAAGTTTTTTGGACTTATTGTATAGGTCCCTGAACTTTAAATATTTGAGGTGTCTTTTAGTTTTTGAGGTGAGAATTCAAAATAATACGAAGGCACTTCTAATCCTTTTTGACAAATAGCATTGGTAGTAGTTTTGAAGAAGAAATTTATCAACTTTACCTGATGACTTTTACTTTCCTTATTCAATTGATATAAAATTCTAGTTAAGTCTATCAATATACAATAAAAGTTTTCAACTGAAATATGTGGTGATAACAGTTACATTTAAATTTTACTTATGCGGAAAATTTCGTAGACTCACTCCATACAAAATAGTTTCCAGTTAAAAACATCAGGTTTGTATGATTCTCTCTGTAAAAACTAACGTTTTGGCAATGAATACTTTGATTAAATCTTCGAAGTATATTAGCGATCCATAGTTCATATACACGACCATTAACAGGGGGTTTTGCAATTTGTATGCCTACTAGATAAAATTTTGAATCCAGGGTCAGAATTAACATTGATTTTGATGTCTAAAAAACAGATAGCGATTTATTAACCTATTTTCGTATGTAAAAATTTTTAAGAACAATAGAACAAACATCTTCACTTCTATTGATGAACCATGTTTTTTAAAAATAAGAGATGGGTTGTTTCGTGTTTTGTGTACATATCCTTTTTTATACAATGGGTTAAAGTTGTTTTTCTACGATAAGATTTTGTTTTTCCAGATTTGGACATTTAGAATTTACACATTGTAGGTCTAAGTGGTGGAGTCCCAATCGGTCACTTTCTCAATTATGTTTGTAGTATTATTATGATTTTCTTTAAATTATAACTGGTGGTTTTGGAGTACATTATCAATATTAATAAAGGTTTCCCTCATATATTTGGAGGAATGAATTTTTGTGTGGGGGTTGGTTTATTTGTATGATTACTATCTTCGTTTTATATTATTAGTCAATCGTATCAAATATAACCTGGTACATTTTATTAATCAAAAGTATCCTAACACCTAATTGAGGCGTATAATATATTAGTTGTGACTCAAAAGTTTTCAAGTCTCAGAGTGATAAATTTAACAATAGATGTTTTCATTAATTTGATATATAACTATTGATAGAAGTTTATTTAAGATAATGGTCGAATAAATGCGTGTTGTTTTGTATATGAGTCAAGTGTCGTGTGTACGCGTTCCGCACATCAGTGTATATGTATTCACATGCTCATGGGATTTTCTGAGTTTTATGTATTTCTGTGTTTTTCTATGACTTTCTATATACAAACTTTTGATTTTACTATTTTTTTTTATTCTATAACGATAGTATATTATTATATATATAGTTTTATAGTAATATAATATATCATTTTTTAAAACCTTATAATATATATAATAATAATTTATATTATGATACCTTAGTATAATATATTTATATATATTACTATATATAGTATCTAAATGAATATATATATATATAAAATGAATTAAAATAAATATAATATAACAATTCACTGGTATTTGTGATACTAGAATTTTTTAATACTAATTTTATTATTTTTCACGAATTATATATAATATATTGATAATATATAACTTATTCTAATACATATATAAATATATAGTATAACTTGTAATAAATATAAATTAGTGTCGGAAAATAATGATTGTTGAAGAAGTGAATAAATAGTATAAATATATATATAAACCTATATTAGAAAATCCTCTCAGTTCTTTTAATTTGTAAGAAATTCTTTTGTTTTTTAAATTTCATTATTTCTTGTGATAATTACGGTTAATATATTATTATCTTTTATATTCTATATTTTTCATACATTTTTATTATTATTTATTATTATATTTATTATATTATTATATTAATTATTATTATTAAATATCTCGATTATATTAATTATAATATTATTATTATATATTATTTAAGCGAGATACTGAAAGTATAAAATCTCTGTCTAATGTTTATTACATAGGACTTATATAATAAAAAATAAAAATATAATTGACATTATATAATCACGATTATTAAATAATAACACTATTAGTATCCAGTGAGAAACTGAAATATATTAATGTTTGTCAGTAGTTTAGCGACCTGACATCTTTATTCTATATACGGTACTTTAACGAGTATAGCATGAATAATAATATTATGAGAAATGTAATATATAATATAATAAAATTATATATATTTTTCATCAAAAAAATATTCTTCGAAAAAATACTTATGATATTGAAACAAAATAAAAATGTTGTTACATATATACTTAACCTAGTGAAAGCAGCTCTAATATTGCAAATGAGTCACATGAGAGATCACGAAATTCTAATAAATATGTGACTATGTCTCTCGGATGTCGGAAGCCAGTAAACTCAGAAAGAAAGTCCTGGAGATGATCGTGGTTACTCGAGAATAAATAAGTGTATATTATGTTTAAAGTTGAGAGTTCAGGTAACGCAATCAGACTCAAATTCAGAAAAATTTTTATTTTAAATGAGTGTAAAAGTCTCGGAAGTCTGAGGAGATCGGAGTCGTTAAATAATCTTAAAATTTGAATATCTAAAGGAGTCGGTAGTACTAGGTCAGGAAGTCCGAAAAATTATTATTTTACACGACTCTACTGCAGCCTCGGTTGGTAATTAATTAATAAACCGTCTACAAGTTCAATTCAAAAAGGAATTTCATGAAGATTTTATATACACTCACTGTATGTGGTATCAAAGCGTACTTGACTGGAATAGTAGCTTGATCAACAGTAAATAAGTTAGCTCCTAAGCAGAATATACTTATTAATTGGATTAGAGTGGAAGAATATGCTTGGTTTTCTATAGCTGCGTATTTATAATAAAAGATATTGGCTCGTTATTGAGTGGTAGTGGTAAACAAATACAGAATAATCATATGGCATACATTGAAAAAATATTGTCAACAAAGGTTTGACAAATAATAGAGCTAACAAGGTGGTGAGGCACATAAAGCTCTTTCCTTCATTACTCGATTGAGGATTTTAAGAATGAGAACAATTAAGTAACACAGAGGAATTATTCAATAATTATTACCCGTTTATATAATAGAAAATATCAGAATGGATTAGTTTTACTACATAAATCTAAAGTGCAATAGCAAGAAATTTATCAGTTCAATGGTACCAAATTTGAAAACTTTTATTTATGTCTATTGTTATTTGTTAGATTTATTTTACTGGTATATATCTCCCATTTCAAATATTTTTACAGAAATAAATCCATTGACTATTCTACAGCATGGAACTTGGTTGAGAAGAAGCTGCTTTCATACAAGTAATGGAGATTAAATA
The DNA here is from genome assembly GCA_015478945.1 of Trachelipus rathkii. Taxonomy (NCBI): domain Eukaryota; kingdom Metazoa; phylum Arthropoda; class Malacostraca; order Isopoda; family Trachelipodidae; genus Trachelipus; species Trachelipus rathkii. The sequence goes on from JABUQX010079749.1 coordinate 25,191, forward strand.
GGGATATGATTAAGACACAACTTTAAGCTGCTTGTATTTCAAATAATCAAATATTTTGCTATATACGAGGATTAATAGCAAATTAGAATAACAAGTAAATTAAGATGTAGAAAGTTTTGAATTTAGATTTCAAGGTGAAAAAGTTATACTATTTACAATAGATATAAGGTACATGCCTGGTTTGAGAGGAATCAAGTAGATAAGAAAGCTCCTAGAATCTCATACTGACTCAAATTAACTAATAAATTTTGTCTTATTTAGTGTAATTTCAGATGTGCCAGGACAAAGTATCGAAGAAGATAGTTTAGTCAAAACAAATGAATATTATTATGAAAAGATTTGAGTTCCTAGTTAGACCCAAGAAATTTATATAGATCGTATAATGCTTGATGTATGTTCCTACGAAGAAGTCCTTTGGGAGCTTTCTAAACTTGTAAAAGTTGATAGAAGTCAGTTATATATGATAGAGCTGAAACAGTTTAGCAGAGATCAGTAATAAGAAAGTTATTTACAATGCTGAAAAAACTTAACATATAAAAGAAAACCAAAGAATAATTAAATATATGAGAGCTGAAGAAATATCTGGTGAATTTTAGGCAATGTAGAATCTGTAATTGAAGATAGACTGAAGAGATCTTTATGTTATAACTGCTCTGACAATGAGAGCAATAGCTTTTGTGGTTTAGTGCACCTCGGCGCTATATTATTGTTATTCAAGTTCTTTATGAACTATTCACAATCTGATATGTTTAACCAAACTCTAGTATGATAGCTTAACAAGTTTGTACTCAACCTATACCTGTGCTAAGCATACTCACACTGTGATATTTAAGGGTTTTTGTTGTTACCTTAAGGTAAGTAAGAATCGACTTAGATCTACTTTAAATGCCAAGACCCTTATGATACTAGTATCCTACTTGTTCATGCTATAGAAGAGCTTTCTATATTGACTGCAATAGATAAAGATGTTGGCCTAGCACCAGGGAGCAGTCGAAAGGAACTGAGCACAAAAGCCTGCTAGGTTTAGTAACAGCTTTTCACTATCAGCATAACATTCATCTTTGTTTGCTGTGTCTGATACTCTGCGGACTAAGGTATTGTAAGCGGAAGGTTTATTTTATTTCTTAGTTAGAAATCAGGTTATATAAGCTACATTTTAAGAGTTTATCACAATTATTTTGAGCCATCTGTTTGTGGTATTAGTAAGGGTGGTTGTATTTACTGTATGTTACTTGATGTACCACTTTTTCTTAATATTTTTGCATGAGTGAATTTGAATTACAGTACTGTGATTTTAAGATTTATTATTAGGCACACTTTAGAGCAGTGATGATTTGTTGCTTCTATACTACTAACAATTCATTTCACCTCACTTCTTCATTTTTGTAAATCTATTAGAATCTGGTTTGTAATTATATTAGTTGACATTACTTATTTGTGTTGTAGTAATGTTTTTGTTTACATAAGCGGGTAATCCTCATTATTATATAAATAGGTTTTATAGTGTACATTAATACTATTATATATAAATATATGCTTATTATTAAATACAAGTCGATATGTGTATAAGATACACATAATAGGTTAGTAGAGTGTGTGAGCTTTTCTTATAATTATACTTAATTAATGATCTCACTTTGGGTCACGTTGGATAGTAGCCGATTATCTTTTTCTTATCGCTTATTTGTGCCATATACTGAGTACTTTTTTCTGAGTTTTTTTTTCATAAAGTACATATAAGTATTAATCATATGTCGTCTCATACTTAGTAATCACCTACATTCCTAATAATCATTTAGTGTTTCTTATGCACAAGTATACTTGTTGTTGATTATAAATATGTGTTGTATGATGTGCTTAAGTTTTGAATCTAAGTATTATATTTTATATTTCAGTTTGTTATAATTTGGAGTTGTTTTTATCTGTGGTGTTATGTTATATAGTTTATAATTATCATACAGAGTGTTTTTTTTTTTTTTTTTTTTTTTTTTTATTTTTTTTTTTATGTATTTGATATTTGACACTATTAATAATAATAAAATCAGTTACTTTGTATTATCTATAATTATCTCATGGAATAAAATATAGTGTTATATCTACGATATGATAAAAGAGGAAATCCCGCGTTATTCAATTCGATTGTGTACTTTCTAAAGTATACTCTTCTATGTTTTATTACAATTTCGAATGGCTTTGCAACCCATATAGATGAGCGTATTAATAATTTGAGACGGTCTCTCTTCTTGGTTGTGTCTCCTTGTGATTATCGTTATTAAGTGTTTATTCTATTTTATTTCATTTTTTCTATTATTCATTATCTATTTATTTTATGTTGATTCCTTTTTCGATTTTATCATTTATTTTTATTTTTATTTATTATTTATTATTATTTTTGAGTTTTTTATTCTTTTGAAGCATTTCTTTTATTTTATATATTATATTATTTTGATTTGTCTCAATATATATTTTTTCTTATTTTTATTTATTGTATTATTATTAATATTATTATACATTAAATTTTACTAATTTAATTCTAATGACAATTTCTATTATTATTATTATTTTATATTTATTTATTTTATTATTATATTTATTTATTAATTTTATTATTTAATTATATTTTATTTTATTATTATTATTTATTTATTATTATTATTTATTTATTTATTATTCTTATTATATGATATTATTATTATTATTATTATTTTATATTTTATTTATTTTATTTATTATATTTATTTTACTTATTAATATTATATTTTTATATTTATATATTTATATTATATATCTATTTTAATATATTTATTATTATATATATTTTTATTTTTATATTTATTATTTTTTATTATATTATTATTATATATTATATTTTATTAATATATAAATATTATTTATATTATTTATATTATTATTATTATTTAGTTTTTCCCTATTTCCTTTCTTTATTTTTTTTCCTTTATTATTATTTTTTATCTTTAGTTTTTCTCTTTTTTAAAATCAGAGATACTATATTATTTTATTTAAGATTTTTATATTTATTTTTATATTTGTATTTATTTTTTTTATATTTATTATTTATTATATATATATTTTTATAAATATATATATATATATATTATATTTATATATATATTATTTATTTATATAATTATTTATTATATATTTATTTTAGATTATTCTTATCTTTTAATATATTATATATTATTTATTAATTTATATTTGTTATTGAGTATTATATTATTTATATTATTTTTTTATATTATTATTATTATTTTTATTTATTTTATTATTTTTATTTTTTTATATATTTATTTATTATTATTTATATTACTTATTATTTTTTTTTATTTATTTTACTTTTTATTTATATTTATTTTATATCATTATTAATTATATTATTATTTTTATTAGTACTACAAGACCTAAGGGGAAGATCTGATAATTGGGTAGACAAGGTTACATACAGTACTGTATCGCCATACGTTTAATTATAATTATATATTATTCTACACTTTTATGCTCGAACTTATTCTGGTGTTGTATAACCTCTCACATGATTTTATGTCTCGTCCGTGTGGGATTTTTTCTTAAATGTACAGTGATTATATTGTGGCAGATTCGAACGAGACCAGTCTCTGTTTTACATCGTAGTATATAACAATAAGTATATGTGGTCGGAGTCGATTTCTTTGTCAGATTATTACTCTTTGAGCTATTTACAGGTAATTTGTACTTCATATCGTCAGAAAATGGTTATCTTTTTTTTTATCTTTTTCGTTATTCTTTCTTATTTATTTTTGCTTGTTGACCTTTCGTATTTGTTCTATATTGCTGGCTGTGTAACTCGGATGGGTGCATGTGTATGCATATATAATGAATATAATATATCCCTTTATGTCCATTCTTAAGTTTCACTTTCAAAAATACCGACGTGTTCCTAGATGGTTTTTTTTGTAACTTTCTTCTATTTCTCATCAACTTGGTACTTCCTTTTTCTTTTTCGTCTATAGTTTATGGTTATAGTTACACTGAAGGTATTTTTCCAGCAGTGTTGTGGGGTCTATAGTTATATGGGGGTATTTGTCCTAGATGCTGGTAGCATCAGTTCGTCAACTCTCTCATATACCTTATACGCGAAATTAATTTACTCTTGATCATCTCTTGAGAGTCGGTCCGTATTGACTAACATTCTCTCATCTGTGGTCTTATTTCTTTTACCATAGATTATAGATGGATTTCGGTGCATATACTTTGCATCAAAAACAAAGGAACAATATATGTCGGTGATTGTGTATAATATATAATGCTAATATAGTCCTATCTGCTGTCTTGAGTGTGGATAAGTCGGGAAACGGCACTTTCTGATTGTTTCTGTTTTCTATATTTCCATAAGCATTTGATTCTAGTTGTTACTTTCTTCTACTCTCCTGTCGCTCATTTATTCATATATATTATCATATATTTTAGAGAGTGATGCGCGGAAGATATTCGGCTAAAGCTAATTCGGATATTACTGGTTCCTAGTCTCGGCCAAAAATACCACGAATAATACGGTATTACTGGTCACTTTCTTGCCGAACTATTCCACAGATTAGTTCCAGAAATATTGAAGCACTTATAATATAAACATAAAACTTAGTAACATAAGGGAAAGATTATTAGGTATCAACTAAATTGAAGATTTAAGAGAACTATATTTTCATCAAAAAATAAAAATTATAAGCCAATTATTGATAGTCCAACTCACTGGCAGAAATCTTTGCTCATTTGTAGATCCTATAAAGGCCTTTGACATTTAAGTTGATTTAACAGATATAATTTAAAACCCACAGAATTCATTTATGATTATCAGAGATAATGGAACCAACATCAGGGTAGCTGGTATATTCGAGGGGAGAAGAAAAGATGTAGAGGCATTCGCTGCTCAAACAATTATGTATTTAATCATCACATGTTTTGCACAACCTATTGCAATATTGCACCATTTCAAAATTATTATGTCAGAATCCTGTTAAAGATATATTTATTTACTTGCACGAAAGGACCATAAGTACCGTAAACCTTATCATTTTACACAACCCACTCGTACAGCGCAACGGCAGCTGCAAAGCTTAAAAGCTTTACAGATATGCAGCTGAATGTACAAACATCATTAAATTAATTAAAGACTTTCACACGCTGGAACAGACCTAAAGATATGCTTAGAAGAGATTGTTTTGAAACCAAAAAGTTCCCTAATCCATATCATCGCTTGGCTGAACTGCAATCAGAAAATGTTGACTGATTTTTCAGTGACAAAATTATTTCCATTTCTTGAAAGCCATTTGACAACATCACAAAAACAAGTATAAAACGTGAAGTAACAGTCGCCCAAGTGATGCCTTCCATTTTAGCAATAAATCTATTTTTAATAAGGCAATTAAAAGCAAAAGCTTCAGTGGAATGAATAATTACACTCGTTGAAAGAACTTAAGAAATCAGTAGAAAAGCTTATCTATTCTGTGATATCTTCTGTGTGTAGAGCTACTATCTCTTAATCTTAGCGACTTCAAGATTAATTTATTCAACAAATGAAGTCGATGAAATCAGTAAAAAAATATGGTCGTTGAGGCAAATGGAAAGAAATGCATGAAAAATTTAGCTCCTGACTCTTCTGCTACGAGATTCAAGTAGTGGGGAGTGAAGGCTGAAGGTTTGCCATTTTCACTATCTTTAAAGGATTGTTTTATAAAGAAATCTGATGGCATCAAAAATCCGTCATACACGAAAAAGAAAGTAGAGAGTGCACAAAAAGAAAAGTCCCATTCTTCTGACGATGTGATTATTGTACATAAAAGTAAAAGGCTACATACGGAGTTACATCAAGGAATATAGACAAATAATATATATATATTGCCCTACTTTGACCAGTGAAGGCAATGATATTCCCTTCAATTGGTGGAAAAAACACTGGGAATAAGTTTTATGAATTTGAAAAACAATCAATAAATACCTTTCAGCTCCACCGTACATCATCGAAAGTGAAGAATATTTAAAAACAGGAAGGAAATATTTATGTAGCCCACAAGAAAATAGGTTAATCCCCTGAAAAATGGAGAACGCTAATGTTCTGTCATTTTAACTTAGAGCTTATTCAAGAGAAATTATATGCTTTTGTTTATAGTACTTGTGTTCTCGCTTATCTCATTTCAAGATATTCTTTCATAATATGTCAAAAAGTTGCTTCAGGTAAGTAATAGTTATTTACTTTTTGTTTACTTACTTGTAATAACACTGGTAAAAATGAAATTTCTTGGACGGGGATTTGCAATTGATTATTGATGTGCTGATTACAAAAATGTATCGGTATTTACAATGGCATCCGGCAAAGCATATAAATTGCCGAGATCGTGATTACCACATTGATTTCAAATTTTGATGATTTTTACCGCTTTTCAATGATGTCTAATTGGAAAAATGTAAATGGATTAGAAACATATGTGGGATATTATATATGGGGTAGTGAGTATTATATAACTATATATAGGACCTAAGAAAAAGCTATGTTAGGATTTCTGCACTTTTTATATTTACCACTACACTAAAAATTGTCTGATAATGAATATATTAAGTATATAATATTATATAAAATTGGTATAGCTATATATATATAATTATATATATGATATAGTTTTTATGAGGTGGGATGCTAGTAAAAAAATAGAGTCGCAATGAATAATGAGTACAATGTCTTTGATAGATATATTGTTAAACTATATAATACAACTATGAATAAAAGAGTAATATGGGACAACAATGAACTGTAATACGAAAGAAAATGTGGTTTATTTAATGTAACTACCTAGATGGTAGTATTACTTTCTCTTCGTAGACGATCTACTGTGCATAGCGTCTTGAATATCCCTCATCAAGCTCCTACTACCAAATAAGTTCTCCGCAAATCAATCATTGCTATATCCGACTATGCCCCTGGTCACACCCTCTTTCCATTGACCTCTGTTAGATCTGATATGGGCACGCGTTCACCCTGCTCATCACTCCAACATCCGACTCAGGTGTCCGCAAATTATCTTAGGTGAGCTGGATGTTCCATTATGTTAAATGTGACAAACACTTTTTAACACCTCAGTGTGTTCTTACATATACATGGAAGAATGTAGAGAACTTGTTGAGGTCTAGCAGTTCCTGTAATCAATGTTATGTGGTTATATCGGCTTTCTCTTGTGTCGACCAGAAATATGGTGCGATGTGCTACATTTGAAATAAAGATTCCATCACCCTTGCCACTCGTACACAAGTCCATTTGTTGTAGTCAAAAGGACAGCATGAACAGCGAAGATGTGTCGCTGTTATAATTGTATGGGCCATCAAATATCCCCAGCTTTTATCATTCTCGTCGAACTCAGACAGGAAACAGTTGAAGCATATATAGCGGAACATTCATTACCAAACAACGGTCCAGGGCACTTAAAAAATTTGGTTATATCATCATACCATGTAACTTTTAATAATTTGTGTATGTGGGGTAAGATGAGTGGTTTCTGCATCTGAACAAGTGTTCACGTAACGATGTTCTGTTCTACCTAAGCGAGTTAAAGGTATTCCGGCATCATTGGTAGGCCCATTCTCGTGTTGGTACCGCAGGTGAAGTCTCTTTGTGCCCGGGCCGTTGGCTGTCCCTCACACTATAGCCGAGACAGGAATCAGGGATATTTGTGAAACCTCGCTTAGCTGACTCACGTGCCAAATAGATGGTTTTGCACACAGATTTTAAGAGGTCAGTACGCGTTGATATGTGTAATCGCGTGCAAAATCCATTTCTGTAACCTTGAATAATTGTATAGCCTACTCCAAAATCAAGTCTTGATTGTTTTGCTATTACTCCGTCTTTCTGATGCCGTATCGTAGTACCCTATAGACTGAGCGAATAACCTGAAAGAATAACCTGTGGCCAGTTGTTATTAACAACACATACTTGTGATAAACTGCTCTTGGATAGTGTCAAGAAGAATCAGTACGCACTCACCTGCACGTTATGCCACTGGAGAGATCCCGAGATGAAGCAGGAGTTTGTGAAAGATGAGGGCTGCAACACCATGGTCACTATGAGCAATTTACCCTTATAGGTATTATACCGATTCTGAGCTGAGAAAGAGACATTCCAGACAGCATCTGCTTCACTCTATTACGATAAAATGATTACTCTTTTGGTGCACATGGTCTCCAAGATAATGATCCTTGGTTCTGACCACCATCCGAAGCCCAACAGCTCAGGACAACTTCGGCAAATATACACATAACTCTCATACAAATCGTTTCAGAGTTCACCCTGAGTGTGAATCAATAGAAGGCATCCTACGTGTATTTTTTCAAGATGGATATATGGACAGTCTTTATTAGCATCTTATTATGTTTGTCAGTCAAAACTTTGGAACAGTTCCATTAGCAGTATACGTGATAAAGTATAAACCAACACTGCTTCTCCGATAATTCTGCAGCAGTAAAACCACTTTGCTGCTATCTTAGTCAGTAGTATATGCGAAAGGTAACGCTCCTATACATGCCTAAAGAGATAGTCGAGAAGGGAGCAATTAGAATTTATATATTGTCCATCTTCGATCTAGAGTATTAAAGAGATAAATAATATTGCAAAATAGGAGAGATCCAAATGTATTGTTGACACCCGAAAATGAGATGTGATCAGCAAATCCCGAGAAGTATATATGGTTAGCACCTGACCGAAATAGTATTATCTGCTACAAAGTCCATCCAAGCAAAAATTTCTCCTCTTGTTTTTATTGAAGTGTGATATTTAAGTTTGTAGAGTGTGTCTGCGCCATAATCATTATAAGAGTGGGATTTAACGAAATCTTTCTGAAATTTACTATTCGTGCTTTGGGCCCTTCGGAGAATTAGCGAGTGAGATTATTCGGCACTCGAATATTCGGTATTACCTCGGCCGAATACCTTTAGCTGGAATAATTCGTATTCGGTATCGGCTTTTTCACTATTCGGCACATCCCTAATATATCATTAGGAGAATATATCTTTATACTAGGACGACATAACATCCCTGACAGGGTATATGCTACATTTAATATATTTTTGTAAGTGATAACAATTATGGGTTTATTGTACCATGAACATATAGATAAAGATTAGTGTATCAAGAAGCATTTATTAATCTAAAATATAATATATATATATGAGTTAATTATTCATATAAATATATATATATTCTATATATATATATATGATTTTCATTTATATTTTAATATATATATAGTTATATAACTACTTATAACAGATATAAAAGTAACAAACTAGCGAAGTTATTAATAAATAACTATATTATACTAAATATTTTTCAGTATATTATTAATTATTATTTTTTAGTTTTATGGCTTTTGTTTTACAGTGTAAGTTTATTATAATATATATTAATAATTAATTAATTATAATTATATAGTATAAATAATAATAGGTATTCCCTTTAATAATATATTATATATGTAAATTTCTTAGTTTCAGTGTATGTTTTATATATATATATATATATATAGTATACGTTATTATTTATCCATATATCACCTATTCAATTTGACTAGTATATACATATACTAGTTTAAACATATATTATAATTATGAACTTATATATTATATAAGGAATGTATAACTGTAATTGAAAGTACTACTTGCTGGAAATATATTATATATATATAATATTAATTATATAAATATATATATATAATAACTATTAATATATATATATATTATAATCTTATAATATAATATTTTCAGAGAAGATACTATGGTGTGTGATGTAAATTTTTATAATTTGTATCTGGAAATATTGTACAGTATTTGTAAAGTTTTTTTTTTAATTTTGTTTTTTATAGTATATACCGTAATATAAAAAAATATAATTGGCAAAGTTAATTTTTTTAATAGTAATTATATATATATTTATTTAATTATATATATATAATATATAATATATATATATATATTATATATATAACTATTATATATTTGTTATAAATACTAATAATATATATTAATATATGATATGACTATATATATACTATAATTATATATATATATTAGGTATGTTTTTAACATGTTTTACGGGGTTTTACCTTTTTTACCTTTTATATTTTTTTTTTTTTATACTATTTTTATACATTTTATAAAAATTCAAAAATTTGCATAACTGTATTTATTTATACCTTATTTGCATGTTTTATTTATTAATTTACCCTATTTTTATGCAAATAATTGCTACAGTGCCAAATATCAAAAATAGGAGTTAAGTCCCGATGGGACTCCAGAGTCGATTTTTTTTGGGGGGCACTAAAAAATATTATTATATTTATTTTTTTAAATAGTCCTAATGTGCTTATTAGGGTCCTATTTACCTCATTTAAAAATAAAAATATATACAAAATAGTTCCATGTGCTTTTTAAACACGTAAGCCTAATTTCCAAAATTACATATTCAAATAATCTATTCCCTCTAAATTCCCCGGTAAGGGCCCCTTTTCAACCACTAGCCGAGGGGGCCCTTTTCAATCTCTAGCCGAGGGCCCCAAAAGGAGCCAGTCCGGGCCTGATCCCTAGTAAGCGTATAGCAGTCCATATCTAACTAAATAAACTACATCACAAAGGTTTAATCTTACCTAATAGAGTTGAGTAAACGTTTTTTTTTTTCCAACAAACTATAGTTTTATTCTATGCAGGACTTTTTAATTATGGTGGTATTCGAGTAAATGAAAGATGATCGTATGAAGTATATTAAAACAACCTATAGCAGCATTTGCCATTAAACTTTTATAAAACAATCGAAAATTAAATATTTAATATACACTGATCACGACGATTAAAGGTAACTAAATGAAGCAGGAAATGGAGCTATATAAATTATTGTTACAGTGTTTTATATAGATCTGTATTATATATTATTATATATATATATTACTATATAGTATATATATATATATAATATATAATATAGAGGTGGTCAACGATCCGTTATTCCGTTACTAACGGAACTAGTTTTTTTGAGTAACGGAGTAACGATACTCGTTACTTTTTCCTCTATGTAACGCACCGAATAAGTTCCGTTATTTTTCCCTCCGTTACTTTTTAGTCGTTACATTTTGTTCGACTTTGAATGTTGATAGCCAATTGACACTCCGGTCAAGGTAAATAATATCCTTTTAATATATATATATAATAATTATTACTATATATATTATATTTATATATATTATATATATATATATATTATATTATATATATATATATATATATTATTATATATTATTATATATTATATAATTATTATTTTAATATATATATATATATTATAATATATTATATATATTATATATATATATATATATATATTTATGTTTATTTATAATATATTATATTCTTAATATAATTATATATACAAAAATATTGTTAACCTCTATATATTTTAAAATATAAATAAATTAATAATTTGTTATTATCCTATATCAATTTAATAAAAATTTTATAATATAATATTAAAAATAAAATAAATTAAGAAACTTTCAATTGAATTTAACAGTTTTCTTTATTTTCTTTAGTAAGATTTAAATAAACAACTAAATTTTAAAAATTAAAATAGCATTTTTATAATAAAAATCTTACTGTCATTATAGAAAAATCGGAGGCAAAGGTCGCCAACTCATCGCGCCAAAAAAATTCTTGATGGGTGAAATGTTTTAAGTAGCCTATCAAACAAATAAAACCACAAAAAGCACAAAACAAAAAAAAAAAAAAAAAAAAAATATATATATATATATATAATATATTAATATATATATATATAATTATAATATATTATATATATCTATATATATATAGTATATATATATATATATATATAATATATATAATATATATAATAATATATATATATTATATAGTATATATATATTATATATATATATATAATATACATATATATTATATAAGGTGTATCAATTACGATAGGGAATCCTTGTGAGACAATAGCATGCATTGTCATTAGAGTGTATGCAACTCTGTAGGAGGCTATTGCAAGTCTCGATGCATATCACTTTGATCAAATGGGTGGTCTGCTTCATAACTTACACTAAATGTACATTATTTGAAATTCAAGTGTTTTGGCGCCTCTTTCCTTACCAAGGAAAAAGAGAGTGCCAACAAGCTAGGCTGTGGATTGGTGCTTAGGGTCCAGAAAAGACAGCCATCAAAATCACACTCGAGAGTCTTTAGAGAGCCTCATACAATGGGATGTCCCCTACGAAAGTTGTGAAATTTAACCAAACGCCGGAAGGCCCTATTTTAGGATAGGAAATTAGTGCAATAATCTTATAGTTAGTTGTGTATTTTCATTAATGTGGCTACGCTGATATATGCCCTCAATTACTTATATCCAATTGTTTTAATGAAAATCAATAATTCTGTCCCTTTGTTCTCTTCACAATCATAATAAAGGCAACTAAACGAGAGAAAAGTACCTATTAATAACCCCCCCCGATTGATGAATGCAAGTTCATTAATCTAATGATTGTCGAAGTAGAATTTCGCCTAGAACATCATTTGTTTGACCCCAAGTAACAGGGGGCTAACCCCCTTAATTCGGAGAGTCAGATACATTAAAAATGAAAAAAAAAAGAAAAAAAAAACTTCCGTTACTTTCTCGTTTATAATTGCTTCAAATAGTGAGATGTGGCGAAAGTCCATAACTAATGTGAGTCCACACTCACAATTAATGTGAAGAACAAGCTTCTTATTATCTTATTTAAAGAAAGAAGGGAACGTTCTTCTTTTTGCAAATCCGGCTAGTAACAGGAAAACCGTTGCTATTTCGGAGAGTTGAGAGTTTCAAACAAGCTCTTGAATATTAGGCTTAAACCAAGCAACGCCAAGATACCTGATTCAAAACACAGTCAATTACAATAAGACAATAGAAATTGGTATCGAGGAAAAAGTAGCCTCTTAGGACTCAAGCAAAGAAGTCCACAAAAAGAGGGAAGGACAAAACTCCATCTCCACAACGATTCTCCCTCTCAATGATTGAGGGAGGCCCATCTGTTTCTCTCTCAGAAACCGAGTTGGAAATCACGCCACAATCTTCGCGCCAAAGGAAAGAGATAAGAACGTGGACAGTCCCTTATACCGTTCAAACCATTAAGAAACATAACAGTCACTAAAATCAAGTCGCTACCAAAAGACCTTTGAACCCCTATGAGTGTTATAATTGGAAGTGCTGACAACAGAGCAATCTTCCCAATTAAAGAATTCACTAGAAAATACTCACGACGTGTTCGTTTGTTGTGACTCCAATTTTTGCCGCGAGCGAAAAAAGTTTGGTCATCCAAAAATCACATTCCTCTATCAAAATAGACAGCTTATATCGTCGCTATTACAAGAACATAGAAGAAGTTTACCTTCCGCCTTTGAGGAGACAGAATCCGGGATGATCCTTTAAACTAGGGCCATTGGACCCTATGTTGCCAAAGTGAATATCTCCATCACGTGTAAAAGGTGAGCGGTAATTGGGGAACAAAAGCTTCGATGTGTTGATAGAACACAACCCTAAATGAGTCGAAGATCTCGTGTTTAGGAGCAATGCCCAAAATATCCAGATGTCAGTGTAAATTCTTTTAGCTGAATGAAAATGACCTGGTAAAGATGGTAAAGCGCGAGAAACGAATTTTACAGAATTTTGTTCGAAAAGGAAGAAAATTATCAACACCAAAACGAAGACAGACGGAGGGCTCTGTAAATTTCTGTACGTAATAAGAAAGAACACGAACGAGAAACAGACTCGCCTAACCACTTCTCAGCGCGCTGCACCAGAGCGCAAACATGAAACTGAGAGCAGCGGTGAAGGTACGAATCGCCCGCGCTGGCCGACCTCACACCAAAACTGTGAACGTAAACTCGCGCACGCAATTTCAGCTGTTCGTTATAAAAGCCAAGCCAGACACGCTGAGAGAAGGAAATCGACACGTAGATATGAAAGTAGGTCACGCTATCTCAGGATCAGATGCAAAAATGGGTACAGAGCAAGCTATTTATAACGCTGTATATCAATTTATGCTTCTATCATTCTCCTAATCTTCAAGCCATAATGTGAGAGTAAAGTGAGTGTCCTATTGTATCCATTAATATAATAGTAGATAACGAGAGGAATGCTACCAATAATGTACCATCATCGCGGAAACTGTTAAGAGGCCTATGCAAATGTTTACCATCAAAGTAGCAGCCATGAAAATCCTACTCACAATAGAAAGTGAAGATTTTTAATACTACCCATGCCAAGTGATAAAATGACCTAATTAAGCAAACAGTGATCGTGTGTAATGAAAATAAACTTACTAAAATAAAAGTGCTGGTGAATTAAATAAAAAAATTATATCAAAATCATAATAACTCTATTAACATTAAATTAATAGTGGCAAAAATACAACTCTACATACTAACTCCACTACCTACTCTCACACTCACACACACTCACATTATATAATATTGAATAATAAATAATAAATACATAACATAATAAATAATATAATAATAATAATAATAATAATAATAATCAAAATGAAAATGTTTTAATTAATAATAATTAATATAATATAATAATAATATATAATGACTAATGAAAATAATATTAATTATTAAAACACATGACAATAATGATCCTGAATTGGTCAAAATGTAGATTTACAACTACTAAAGACACTAACCAATGGAAAACTCACTAAAATCCCATTAAAAATAAAAAATCATTAAAATGAAAAAAAATGAACAAATAAATAAAAACTTTATCAATGATCCTATTCAATTCAAGCTCAATGTACAAGGAAACATGCTCTTCTAGTTTTAAACAGAACTCTTAAGAAATTTAATATGAAAAGTTAGTAGTAGTCCACAAAACAAAATATATCAAACAAATAATAATATTATGATTAAATAAAACTGATGTCAACAAAGGTCTCAAAACAAATGTCTCAAAACAATGTGTGGGTTATAATGTACTAAATAAAAAAAATTTTATTAGCTACTGTTAATCCATCGCATGTTGGATACGTCTTTTTTTGGAAATCAAATTTATTAATGGTGGAGGGTGGAGAGTTAGTTATAGACCAAACTACAAAGCTGAAATGAAGCAATGAGCAAATTATCCGTGTCAGACCCAACTGATTTGAGTGCTGATGACGAGCGCTGCTTAGCAGTAAGAAAGTTACAGCCGCTGTTGAGGGAGACAAAAGGGTTTGCAAGATTGACAATTTGACCTTGTATGTATATAGTCTATGACACACTAAATAAGATCGATTATTTGGTAGATTGTGGCTCTGTGAGGAATATCCTATCGAGCAGTGCCGATGACCATCACAAAGCACCTATAGGATATCTACTCGCAGCCAACAACTCAAAAATTGCTATCTATGATATTAAAAATATTGAAATCGATCTGGGATTGGGACGTACTTATCGGGATACCTTTTATATAGCTAATGTAAGTACAAAATTTGTGTAAATTTTTAAGAATTTTTGAGTCCCCTCCCTTAAGAGAGAAGTTAAGACAAATCAAGTCACAAAAATACCTTAAAATTGAGCATAGAAATTGAAATTATTAATATAATGATGCTTCTGTTCTCTCTTCAAATCTCTCTCTCTCTCCTCCTCCTGTGCATGTACCTCATAGTTCTTTAAATTTTAATGAGTTATTATCGAAATATTCAGAATTATTTGTAAACCCTTATCTCCCAAAACAAATACAATAAGTTGAAACAAGAGAAGAGAGTTAATAAAAAAAATAAGAAATAAGAGATGATAAAAGATAACATAGGAGATGATTAAAGTTAAGAGACGGAAGGTAATCGATAATAAATGATAAGAGACGAAAGATGAAAGAGATAAAAATAGATGAGGTAGGAGATGATAAGAGATTATAAAACACTAAAGATAAGAGATTATAAAACACTAAAGGATTAAAGATAAGAAGAAAAAGATTAAAGATTAGACGTTCCCTTGCTTTCTCCAAATGAGTGTTTGGAGAAAAGCGAAAATCGAGTCAGAATAATTTCCGTTTTTAGGGAGTTAAACAAAAGAGCTGAGATAGGAATCAAATGGACTCCGGACATCTTGAGATGCGGTATCTAAACCTAGCAGGAGCCGTCTTTTCACCAAACTTGATGTAACCCAGGCCTTCTACTCAGTGCCATTGGACCCCGACTCACAGAAGTACTTTACCATTACTTCAAACGTCGGTTCGTTCACCTACAGAAACCTCCCAATGGGATACGTCTCTTCCCCCTTTATATTTCAAGCCTACATTGATACAGTCATTCAAGGCCTGCCAAATACTCAAGCTTATATGGATGACATTTTGATTCACACAGAGACCGAGGTTGAGCATAAAATCCTCCTGGAGAAGGTGCTGAAGAGGTTAAGTTATCTACATATCAGTTTAAATCCCGCCAAATGCCAAGTTGCCAAAAAAGAGATTGATTATTTAGTTATACTATAAACGAAAAGGTATTCAGGACCTAATCACGAGAAAATTGGGGATAAGCTTAGACACCCAAAGCCCAGGCCAATTCAAGAATTACAGAATCTTTCCTGGGCCCGAGTAAAGCTTCTTACCGCAGCAGGCGTCCCGTTATTCTCTGAATAACAGCGCCCTAAATATGTTTTGAAAAAAGGTAAGACCTTACTCAAACCCCACGGTTCTGCTGGAATTCAATAGCAGATAAACGCCTTCGAAAATTTAAAAATGCAGTGAAAATGCTTCTGTGCTTGCCTATCCAGGCACCTCTTCCACTTACAAAATTATCACATACATCTAACAATGTATCTGCAGCTGTGTTATTTATCCAACTGCCGAAGACGACCATCCGATTGCATTTTATAGTTCAATTCTCTCTCCTACAGAGAGAAATTATGACGAAGCAAATCGACTGTTAGTCTGCCTAACGAAAGTCTTCAAGAAGTACGGATATCTCCTCACAAATAAAAATATTAATATAGAAACCAACTGCAGAGAGCTCATAAACAAATATAAAAGATCAAATGATGACAAAAACTTTAATATTCGTGAAATCAGAAGTCTAAATTTATTAACTAGTTACAAAGTTTCTTTCAAATTAATAACAAAAAAGAAAAATCCGCTAGAAGAATATTTGTTAATAAATAATATAAATAATGTTGATCAAAATGACGAAGAAACTGGAACTACTGACGAAGTGAAAACAGCAGAAATCACACCTTCTTATACGAACGCTATGATTGGTCCTCACATCGGCAAACTGGCCAATAAGAGCAAAGTTCCCACACTCAACGTGGAGTCCTGTTACGCAATATTTACAACGCTTCATAAATATCAACTACTCTCTCCGACCACTCAAGACCTCGTCATCTCAGGCAATTAAAACTAAACGCATCCGTGCTGCCCGTCGCTTTCCAACCAAGGGTAAAAAGGTAGACCTTTTAAAAAAAAACCAACTTGTAAAAAAAAGAAATTCAGAATTACTGTCTCATGAAGAAAACAAAGGAGATTTTAAGCCACAAAGGGTGAGAATTGAACAAGAACGAGTGCAACTGAAGAAAGAATTGCTCAAAATAGTGAAAAATTCACCACCTAAGAAGTTAGATGCAAATAAATGATATAGCTTACGGAGAAATACTGAATAAACTTAGATTCAGGCTATAATGGAAGCTCATAATTTGAATTACTAAGCGCTTCAGGAAAGAAGTTAATTACGCTTTGAAATTTAGTGAGAAGGGACCAGTTAATATGAATACTAATTCCTGTATTAAAAATAGAAGAACAAATCGTGTAGTTCCTAAAGAAAAACCCTTCTTATGTTAAGAAAAATGAAATTCGTCCTTTACGTCGGATCACGTCTTTAAGTTAGTGCCAGAGATCATTCTGCCCAGATCAACATATAGATGATATTATACGGATGACTCACTTCCAAGGACACCTGGGGATCTCTCGCTGTCTCACCGCTATAAAAGCCGACTTTGTATTCCGTAACATGCATAAGAGAGTGAAGGCACTTGTCAGAAGTTGTTCACAATGTCAAATAGGAAAAAAACAGGACGCAGCATAAACCCTATTTACGGAAAGTACAAAGAAGTATCCTTCAAGATTTAAACTGTGATATATTGAAATTACCTGTCTATGTAGGGGTACCAAGTATTATTAACCCTCATGGATAGGTACTCCATTATGTTGCCGGCTTTGTCCCTTGAAGGACTAGTCACCAATAGAGACAGCTTTAAACATTAATAAATCCAGTCTAATTCCGATTTGTGATTCCAGCACACCCTCATCACAGACAAAGGAAAATATTTACATCAACAATTTATTTGAAAGTGTGTGTAAACTCGTTAAGGGAATACTGCATAACAACTACGCTAGCTATTCCACCAATTCTGTAACAGAAGCCAGAAGTACCATAGGATGATTCTAAACAGTTTAAGAGAACCAGTAGCTGAACCAGCATGGAGAGTCAAGGGTGGTTAGACGTTATTACCACTTACGTCTGTTCGCACTTCGGCTCCCCTATTATCGAATCAGGTATCCTGTCCCAGTAAAACTTGAGGTACTGAAACAGGATTACAACATTCCTGCGCGCTTGCTAGGACCCTTCTGTCCCAGACGGACTAAAATCCTTATGACTGTTATGAACAATTATATGAAAAACTGGCGGGGCTCATGGCCAAACCGCTCTCCCAGAGAACTAATTTACGAAACAGAAATGTGTTCGTCCCCCGAAACTTAAAAGATGCAAAATATCTACTGGTAAAGAGTCAACAGTACAACCGTGGTAAACTCTCACCAAGATTCCACGGACCTTATAAAGTCGTCAAAATAACAAACAGTAATGCTCATATTATAAAGGGAGACAAGGTGGTAGTTGAAAATCTAAGGAATGTCAAAATTTTCTACAACCTCGTTCCTGACCCACCAGACCGCAAGAAAAACGCGGAATAAAAGAAGTAGAGAAAAGAGATGAGGGACCGAGGTAAATATCTCTTGAGGAAAATAAGAGATTAAAGACGTTGTTATGGTAATTAATACGAGAACCAATGTGTTTAAAAATGGTATCAAATATACATATTGTAAGTTCTTTCTCCTTCCACAAGTAGTATTTCACCTGTTCTTCCCCTTTCCTCCACTTTATATTTCATGTATCCAATCGAAGGGGGGTGAAAAGTATCTCTGTGAAGTCGGAACTAGGGGCCTCACCCCTATTTCCAAAACAGAGATCCTTTTTGCACTCGCGGCCACCAGTTCTAGGTAAATTCACGATACGGGAATCCTTGTGAAGACATAGCATGCAGTGTCTATCAGAGTGTATGCAATCTCTGTAAGATGGCATATTGCAAGTCTCATGCATATCCTTTGAATCGAATGGTGGTCGCCTCATACTAAATAATGTAATATTGAACTTCAAGTTTGTTTGGCGCCTCTTTCCTGTCCCAAGGAAAGTAAGTGCGCAAAGCAAAAACGAGGCTGTGATTTGCGTCATTGGTCCAGAAAGGACCGCCATCAAATCACACTCGTGAGTTCTTGTAGAAGAACCTCATGCATGAGGATGCCCTACGAAGTTGTGAGAGTTAACAAACGCCGGAAGCCAATTCAGGATGGAAATTTAGTAAATATCTTATTAGTTAGTTACTGTGTATTTTATTATAGTGCTAACGCGGATTATATGCCCATCAATACGTACTTATCCATTGTTTATGAAAACATGATTTCATCCTTTCATCACTCACTATCATAATAAGCAACTACGAGCGAAAAGTACTATCACAATTAACCCCCCCTGATTGGCATGAATGCAAGTTTCTTATCATTGATGGACCTGAAGTGATTTCAGCTTATAATAATATATATATATATATATATATATATATTATATATTATATATATATATAATCATAATATATATATGAATTATATATTCATATATAAATATATATACTATCATAATTTATATAAACCTTTATTTCAATATTTAGATAAATATGTATCAGAAGATTCAGGTAATAATTAAAATATCCTTTTATTAGTATCGCGATTAGAACAAATTTTAAATATAGATCGATATATAACAAAATTAACAATTACCAACAAATTAGAAAAAAAAATTACAACAAAAAGCGATCTTCAGCAGGTAGTAGGTTTAATTCATAGATATTATTAAATAAGTAGCAATAATATAGTAGTAGCATCTATATATATATAAAAGCATTTAAAAAAAAGATAGTAGTAGTTAATTTCATATAACTTTTAGTTTATTATTTAAGTATAAAATAATTATTAAGAAGTATTTTTATCACTTGCGGCTGCCGCAAATAAACATGAGAGGAGAAGAGAAAGCCCAATTGTCTCGAATTACAAGAAAGACTCGAATCCAAATCTCGTTTTCTTCTCATTATAAATTTATGATTTCTATTTAATTAATAAATAAAATTTATAAGATGAAATGCAAAAAAGAGAAGTTGCATATATATTATATAAATATTATTATATATATATAATTATATACTTATATATATATTATATACATATATATATATATATATTAATAGCATATATAATATATATATTATAATATATATTATATATTAATGTTATTATATACACATATTTATATAAACAATCTAAATATATTATATATATATAACTATTATATATTATAATATATATCCAGTAACTACTATATATATATATATATATAGTATATATATATGATATATTTATATAATATATAGTATATAATTATATATATACTATATAATTATTATAATTAATATTTATATTATAATATATATATATACTCATACTATTATATATTATAGCCTATATATATATATGTATATTTATATATATATTATATTATATAATATATATTATGATATATTATACTAGGTCTATATATATATACTATATATGTATATATATATATATATATATATATATAATATATATATTTACTATATATATATATATACTATATATATAATATATTATATTATATATTATATACTATATAACTATATATAATGCATTGTTTCAACCATTAACAAAAAATTTATCTATTTCTTAGTTAACTATTTTAAATTTGATTTTTTTTCATTTATGTCTTTTTTTTCTTTTTTTTTTTAAAGTTTTCACCTTGGGAAGGATTTTACAAAAATAATTTAAAATAAATGTATTCCTTGAGGCTCGGAAGACTCTTCGAAAATTTATTTTCAGAAATTTAATTAATTTTCCAGACAAACATTTCAGACTCTCTCTCTCTCTCTCTCTCTCTCTATACTATATATATATATATATCTATATATCATATATATATATATATATATATATATACTATATATAGATTTATATATATATATATATATTATATATTATATATATAAATATAAATATATTTATATGATATATATTATATATACAGTATATATGATAGTTGAGTTTAACGGAATCTAAAAAAATCGATATATTTTTTTAAAAACTAATCGATATTTTGAAATGGTATAAAACCACAAACCACATCTATGCTTAAAAAAAAAAATCAAAATTTACGATATTTTTTACGCATCGTTATTCGGTGTTTCATAAGTTATTTATTATTTTACTTCGAAGAATCGTAAGGTTATTATAAGTTTTGTTAAGTAGACAATTTTCTGTATACTTAACAAAGTTATCATAACCCCAAAACTTAAAAGGGGGACCTAAACCGAATAATAAACATGAAAAAAAATCGGGTAGATTGAATATATTTATATATGAGAGAGGATTGGCACGTGGTAACTCGTCAATGTGGGGTTCATCCTCTGGGTCAGGGCCACACCCATACCCTGTCACAAAACTAGGCCATTCACTCCCATTCTTCTCGCCTATGCTAAACTCGCATTCCTCTCCTTCATGCATTCCTTTACTGACTCAGTCCACTTTTTCTTCAGTCTCTCAGCCAGTCAATTCCCAGCACACTCACCACTATAAATCGGCTTAACCAAACGACTATCATCCATCTTTTCCATATGACCAAACCATCTCAATGTGCTCTCAATTATTCTCCCATTTACGCCTTTTTCACATCGCACAATTCAATTCCCAATTTTATCAATCTTCTCACACCCAACACGCCCCTAAGTGATATATCTGTTAAATGCAAATGCCTCCCTCTTCTCTTCTCTTTAATTATGATCATAACTTTATGGTTTACACATTCAAATTATTACATTACCTTTTAACCTTACAACTCATGCTTTTATTTCGTTAAGTTTTACCATATATTATGTTGTTGTTCTCTGTTACGTTCTACCTAAATTAATTTGATGACATTTATACTATGGCCACAATAAAATTTAAGAGAACTTAAAAAAAAAAATAAGACCCTATAGTCTAAATTGGTATCATATACAACTGAAAATTTTCTTACCTATTCCAAATGCACTTTTGTCCTGGATAATTACTTAGGCACTTTGACTTTGTGCTAAATATATCACATCTATGGAAGAGAAAAATAAATTTTTACAAAATATTTTAAGCAACAAATTTTTACAAGATGTAAAACAAACTAACAAAAAAATATGCAAGTCAAGTCTTACAACCATACAGCTAACCTTCCAAAATGATAATATAGAGTAGTACCCAGCATTCTACCATTAAAACCACCAAACACAACCATTTTCTCTTCCACATTTACAGAAGTGTGACCATATCGTGAAGTACCCGTTCTGAGATCGGGAGGGCTATTTAATTTATGCCAAGTATCACAGTGAATGTCATAGGCTAGAAAATCAGCACTAAAACATTTTGCACCATAGGAAAATGCCGTGTCATTATGAGTATTTCCTCCAAAGACCAGCATTAAACCAGGCATCAATGTTACACTATGAAGAAACCGAGGTAAAGGAGCAGGTCGTTTTAGGGTCCTGAAATAAAATGGAAAAGGTATTACATACCAAAAAATTACATATGATTATCACAATGCAACCAATGGTAATAAATGTTTAATAAATATTTAAATACTAATGAAATATCACCACTGCAGTAAAAATAAATGTACTAATATTCTCAAATGTTAAATCAATAAGGTTTAACAATACCATTTATATTTAAAAGGTTCATAAGCAAGAAGATGAGCAACAACTTGACTAGAAGTAGCCGTTTTGAGACCGCCATGAACATATACATAAGATGTTTCAGGATCCCAAACTGCAGTGTGACCATACGTACCACTTACGACCGCTCCTTCGGCTTCAATAACTTTCCAATTATTGGATTCTGGAACGTTAATTATAAATATTCATTCTTGTAAGTATCGATTATATATTCAATAATTAAAAGTTTTCAACTTCAGAACTAAACATTATATAAATTTTGTTTACTTACTATAATGATATTCTTGAACTAAGTTCAAAGTTCCATAAACGGAAGAGTGACCAAAAATAATAAGCATCATATCCTTCACGACTACAGCAGCGTGCCCAACGACGCCAATTGGCATACAAGATCCGATGACGGAGGAAGAGAGGAGACAAGAATCTTCCCTAATCACAGAAGGACGACCATTTTCCGACTTCCGATAGTTCTCACTCAACTTATCTTTTCTCTTTTTGTCTGGGGGATCAGATCCTTCTCCCAAAAGAAAGTTCTTCGATACTTTACCACTATCCCTACGTTGTCTAAAATTTGATTTGATAGGATTTTCTGAATCATCAGTGGGAAAATCAACTTGCTTCAAGGTTCGAACATCTGGATCAAATTTCCACAATTCATTGTTTTCTAAACCATTAGGAGTTGCTCCACCATATATAAATATAGAGCCCTGAAAAGAGAAAACACAACACATTAATTAACAAATTAAAATTTATCTTTATGATACAAAGCAGGCTAAGAAATTTGCCCCAACAATAATTAAGCTGTACTGTTCATAAACAATTTAATGAGTATATTCTCCTAGATTCTACATCTTTATTACTCTAATCGTTAATATTATTTGTATTCAAAGGCTACTGCCATACCTACTTCTCACTCTTACGGTTTATGTCAGTCTATAGATACAGTATATATAAATATATATTTTATGAATAATATCACTTTTTATTTGCCTCAAACAGTTCTCTCCAAAGTTCCAAAACAAAAAAGTTTTCTATTTCGACTCCTTTCCTAAACGTTTCTCATCTCATCAAAGTTTCACTTCTTTTAAATGATTCCTCTGGTGTTAAGGGACAGAGAATCATTTTGAATCCACCAGTTAGGTTAAATACCAAAAAATAGGTCTGAATCAAAGACCGATACACATCATTTGAAAGCGTGCAATTCAAAGGAAGTAGGGAAATTAGAGGAAAGAAGAATGCTTAATAGGAAATGATTCCCTCTAAAAAAATTTGGTACATTACGTAGAACTAACTACTTGCATAATAAATATTTTTCTATGTAATCATAGAATTAGTTATGATTTTAATTTCATATAGATTAGATGAAAATTAATGAAATTATAAATCTCCAAATTCCTCTACGGATTTAATTATCAAGTTTAGCCACTTTAGCCGAATGTCACCAAACTTAATATAGAACGTGTGACACCCTATACCTAGAAAGCAACACGTTATAAACGTAACAAACAAAAATGGTTGAAATATTACCCTGGAAAAAGTTACAAAGTCACCGAGTCTAAAAACTCATATTTTAAGTTTACCTTTGAAGTTAATACTTTAAATAAAAGTTCTAATTTCAGGCTATAACTAAAATGA
>JABUQX010079749.1:55000-56682 GCA_015478945.1 Trachelipus rathkii
CATTTGACACAGTTCCGCGTCCCCTCCTAATAGACAAAGTATACTAAACACTGAAGTAAACATAAATGACAAGAATATAAAACAAATTTCTTATCCGGTCATACAGCTAAAGTTATCAAAAGGATGTCACATCTCTTTCACATACATATTATGCCATGGTGTCCTTCAGGGTCCCATGATCCTATCTCCAACACTCTTTAATCTTTCATGCATGAATTTTACAGCAAAATACTCTCAATAGACCACCCCCTGCCACACCAACCACCACAAGCATGCATATTCTAACATATACAATACACTCCCTCCCCAGCAGCCAGATACTCCCATTATTAAACACACACACAATCAATTTTAAAACACAAAAAGCGATCTCGGAATATCCAAACACCACCAACTACAAACATAATGGCATCAGACGCGTAACTTCGATACTCTCGTTCTGACGAATCTCTGGGCTCAGCCTGCTGTCGGTGTCACCAATATCTCTGATCACCCATTTCTCAGAGAGGAACGGGTGACTACCAAGCAGTATATATATATATATATATATAATATTATATATATATATATTAATATATATATATATATATATATATATATATATATATATATAATATATATATATAATATTATATATATATATATATATATTATACTATATATAATTATAATATATTGCTGCAATATATTTCAAATAACTTGAGGTAAATATGACATTTAAAATAATGAAGGGTAAAATATTCACCTAAAAACTGCTAAAAGGGGATCATATATTGATCCTCCATCATATATATACAAATGATCCCATGAGCATTCTGTGGCAAAGTGATCCAGGTAGAGTCTTATATGTGAATTAGGACGGTTTGGATCAATAAGCCAAGTAACATTGGTTGTCTTCAGAATAGTTCCCACGAAACCATCTGTAATTATTCCACTTTCATTCCACAACCTATAATAATAATAATAAAATAGATAATAATAATAATAATAATAATAATAAAAGATAAAATAATAATAATAATAATAATAAATAAATAATTTCATTTTTTTTTACAACAATTGATAACATATATAAATATATTATATATATATATATATAATATATATATATATATATATAATATTATATATATATATATATATATATTATATTATATATAGGTATATATATATATATATATATATATAAATATATATATATATATATATATAAATATAATAATATATTAGTAATATTATATATATATTATACTTCATTTTGTGCAAATTTCAACAGAGGAAATAAGTTTTATTGTTATATATTATATATTAGTATTTAATGTATTAAAAATATTATTAGAAAAAATACATAAAAAAGAAAAATATTAATACGTAAAAAGAATCGCAAGCAGTAGATTCTGACGTAAAATTTCTCTAAAATATATGAATAAATGATATTAAAGGCAATGTTATTTAAATGATTATGAACCACTAAAAATAAGAAAAAATGGTCTAGGGCAACACTTAAAACTTGGGACCTAATAGAATCCAATGTCCCTCAAATTTTTGGTTTAAAAAAAAAAAAAAAAATATGGAAGGTAAATGAATTAAATGTCTACGTTTAACTTACTTTAGTCTAAATCCTAATAAATGCTTTTTTAATTAAATATTTTTATTCTACTGTAGTTAAAGAAAGATCTTCC
>JABUQX010079750.1:0-19562 GCA_015478945.1 Trachelipus rathkii
TATATATATATGATATATATGATTATATATATATATCAGTTATATATATATATATATATATATAGTATATAGTTTTTTTTATTTGGACGAGAGTCAGGATTTGCACTAGAATATATATTATATATATATATATATAGTATATATATATATAGTATATATATATATATAGTATATATATACTATATATAGTATTATATATATATATATATATATATATACCTATATAATATATATATATATAATATAATATAATATAGTATATATATATATATATACTATATATATATATTGGCAGAATTATGCTACAAAGCCGTGATTACTGGTTGGGTTAAACGAAGGTTAAAAGTTTGGCTTGGTTTTTTTATTTCGCGCTCTCTGCGCTCTCTCTCTCTCTCTCGCTATATGAATATTTATATGCAATCGACCGATATTTTTATCGTAAAGAAAACTTAGATAGGCACATGCTCACGCCTACGAGCTATCCAGGATCAGTTAGTGACTGAAATGACATAAAAATTGAAGCAACATATTCTTCATTACTAGAGGTCGTTTTTTAGTATATTTAGATTGGTTATTTTCATTATTATTTGAATTTTTTATTTTTATATTTTTTCAAACCATACGAAATATATGTACAATTTGTGTGTGTTTTAATATATTTATTAACTATATAGTATATATATATATGATATATATATATAGTATAGTAATAATATAGTATATATATAATATATATATAATTAATATATTATAATATATATATATATATATAATATATAATATATATATTATATATATATTATATATCAGTGTCTAACAAGCCTGACACATTTAACTTATGAGAACGGCAGGCAACCGTACAGTAGCACAAATTTCCTTTTTTTTCCAGTTTATCTCGTCGGAAATATTTTTAAAAAAAAAACAATTTTAATTTCTCCCCAATTTAGCGGGGCTCGAGCCGACGGCGGACAGAGGGGGGGACGAAAGTCCCCCCCGTCGTCCAACGGGAGAAGGCCGAGAGAACCCCGACTCCTGCCAGTCTTTGGACGGTACCCTATTTGGTATGTCCTTTAGTGTTAAGAATGAAGTAACCAAAGTATGTAAAGGGAAGTAAACATTATTCTTTTTTTTAAAAAAAAAAAAAAAAAAAAAAATTAAAGAAAAAAAGATGAAGGAGTCGGGGACTCTCGGCCTTTCCCGGTGGACGAGGGGGGACTTTCGTTTCCCCTCAGTCACACGTCGGCTCGAAAAAAAAAAAAATTGGGAAAATAAAAAAAATTTTTTTAAATATTTCCGACGAATAATTGCAAAAAAAAAAAAAAAAAAAAAAAAAAAAAAAAAAAAAAGAATGTAGTCCACACCACTTAAAATAAGAAAAAAAAATTTAAAAAATATTGGAAAAGAATGATTGCTAATTAAATCCCAAGGTACCAGGCACAAAAAAACAAAAAAAAAAAAAAAAAAAAAAAAAAAAAAAAAAAAAAAAAAAAAAAAAAAAAAAAAAAAAAAATTTAAAAAAAATATATTTCCATAAACTAAATTTAGAATTAAAATAAATTGAAATGATGATTAAAATAAAATAAGTTATTATTATTATTATTATTATTATTATTATTATTATTATTATTATTATTATTATTATTATTTTTTATTAATATTTATTATTATTATTAATTATTATTTTTATTAGTATCATTTAACAAATAAACTTTACGGAAATTTTTTAAATTGAATTAAATTTTAAAAGTCATAGAAGAATACTTAAATTTATTCAGTAGTGAAGGCAAAATAATGTGTGAATACAAATGCATATTTTTCACAAAAAAATCGAACTCGAAATTGCAAATTATTTGGTACGATTTCACGCGGAAATTCGCTTAAATTAAAAACTCGTCAACCTTACGTCTATAGCAACAGTACAGCTTGTACAAATTTGCCTATATATATATATATAAAGTACGTTCATGCATGCGAAACAATCTATGTACATGTTTCAGTATATGTGTGTGAAGGTGTGTGTGCGTGTGTGTGTGAATGTGTGTGTATTTCATTAGTTTTTAAAATATTTTTATTTTTTCACTTGAGTTTCATTTTCAGTTTCTCGTTTTTCAAAGCGCTTTAAGGATTCATTGAAATTCCTTGTAGACTGCGTTGACTTTAAATTTAAACTATTGTTTCTGAAGATTGTAATATATATATTATAATATATATATATATATATATATTATATAGTATATATATATATTATATAATATATATAGTATATATAATATATATATATATATATATATATATATATTAGATAGTATCTATATATATATATTAGAAGTTTATCAAAGCAAAACTACCGGGCAGGAGCCGCTTACTCAAGGAGGTGATATTTATATATATATATTATATATATAGATATTATATGATATAGTATATTATATATACTATGATAGTGGATACTGATTATAATATATAATAAATATATATAGTATATGTGTGTGTTTTGTGTGTGCATGTGTGTGTGTGTTTGAGTGTGGTGTGGTGTGTGCTTGCGTGGATAAACACAGAGGTACGTCTTAAATATACTTTATATAATTGCTAATTGTACATTACCGTTGTGTCGTGTATACAAATTCAAACTCTACCAAATTTATTTAATGTTTCACCTTTATGGCACATAAACCCAGTATATATATATATATATATAGTATATTATATATATAATATATGATATATATAGTTATATATAGTATATATATATATAATATATATATATATATATATTATATATACACTTGTTTATCCCACACACAAGAATAAAAAAAAAAATTATCTCCATTAAAGCAGAAAAAGCAAAAAAAAAAAAAAAAAAAAAAATCACTGAGATCAAAAAAATAAGAATTCATCCCACTTACCTAACTTAAATATTCTCAGTTACAAATAAACGCGAGGAGACACTGAACATAACCCACTCAATGCGATTTCCTTTTCCCGACGTGATACGCGATCCCAGGTCACGCTTTCGCCTTTTATACCTTCGTCGAATGCAGTGATTCTTCTCGCTACGAGATATAAAGGAAAGATAGACTGGAGCTTCGGTTTGCTTGGATTCTTTAATGCACTAAAATTGCCCATTTATTCCTTTGTTTTATTCATTTACTGCTTATGATTTTGAATGGATTTCAATATTGTAGTTTGGAACTATATATATATTATATATATATATATATATATATATAGTTATATATATATATATATAGTATATATATAATATAATATATATATGGGTATTATATATATAATTATATGATATATATAATAATATATATATATTATATTAATGATAATAAATATAGAATAATATATATTATATGGTATATATGATAATATATATTTATGATATAAGATATATGATATATAATATATTATAATATATTATATATAGTAATACAATTATATATATAGTATATAAATGATTATATATTATATAACTATTAATATAATAATATTAATATATAATATATATATATTTTATAGGGATAATAAAATGTAATAAATAATTGCATAAGCGGGCTGCAGGAATATACTTTCAAACCATCAAAAATCCAGACTGAAGAGTCGGATTACTATTTAAGCATTAGTATAAAAATTGACTAATTCATGAATTATAATAATTGAATGATATGTAGATGTAGTTGTAATTTAATGCCGTTAAATAAATGTAATAATTGGTGGTTAATTATAATTATTATATAATATTATTATTGATTAGTTATTATTATATTTATTTGATATATTATCTTATATATTATTTATTATTATTATATTATATATTATTGATTATTATTAATATTTATTATTATTATTATTATGTATATAATTATATTATAATTCATAATATTATTATTTATTATTATTATGTATATTATTATATTAATATTATTATTAGTAATTATTATTATTAGTATTGATTTATTATTATTATTATTATTATTATTATATTATTATTATATTATTATTAGTTATTTATTATTTATATAATTATTATTATTATCGATACCATCAATATTATTATTATCTAATATTATTATTAGAAGATTTGAAAATATGTTGATTTATGGTTTGTATTTACTGTTGTAATGTTTGTATTGATACTGCTACTAGTAATTTATAACTAATAATTTAAATTTTTCAGAATTGTTATTTATATTGATATTTTATAGATATTATTATTATTATTATTATATATTATTAATTATTATTATTATTATTATTGATTATTATATATATTTTATTATGATATTATTGTACTTCTATTATGATTATTTATATTATTTATTTAATTATTATTAATGATTAATATTAATTATTATTATTATTATTATTATTAATGGTGAAATTCGTCAAGCCTTTTCCAATTTTCCTAAAGGTATCAACCGCTACATGATCAATTTTATTAAGGACTATTCTATAATATGAGTAGAAAGTAAAGCGAACTGCTTTCAAATGAACCTTGTAATCTAAAGTATTTAACGGTACAGATCCCACTTCAGATAATCATTCAAAGTCCAATTTTTTTTCCCCAAAGGACTAGTTTAAATTAATGAGAAACATAACATGAATGTTATTTAAATTTAAAATAAGATAAATGTATTTTTAAGGAATTTAAAGTTTTATAAGTATAAATTACGTTTAAAATAGGATAATTTTGTAGTTTTGAAGGAGTATTCAATAGAGAGATTCTAACTGGCAAAATACCTTAAAAATAAATGTTCTAAAAAAGTTTTCCAATTTCATTACAGTTATACTTGATTCTTGTAATTAATTGATTCAATGTGCCTTAATTTATTAAAAGAGGGATACTCATGACACAGCCCTCAATCAAAAACAAATTCTGCTCCGGAATATGAGTTTATATTGAAAGTATTGAAAATGTCTAAAAATCGCAGATTGAGGTTTTATAGTGAGGTTTCGGTCATCGTGATTCTATAGTGTTTATCTAAAGATTCTTAACTAATAGGCCAATATGTTAATTCTATGTTTGTGAAGGACACGAGTTTGAGAGATAAATCAAGTTAGATATTAAACCCGATGCAAAGAGTCATTACAGTCCAATCTTTATTACAGTGAAATTGATAGCTTATATACTACTATAGATTCACATTCTCCTTTAGATAACCCACATAGTTCTTTCAGAAAAAAACATAGTAAGAAGAAAAGTTCACAGGGAACAAACCTGGAGTTACCAAGATTTATCTTGTAGCGTAGAATTGGACTTTGATGCGATGTTGAATTATTTTTCTTTTAAACCTTTGATATATTTTCTATAATGAATCTATCTATCGTTTGTGTTATCTTGAAAAAGAAAGTCAAGACAATTATCTCGCTATTTATTCATTTCTGCTTTTTCTTCTCGAGAATTTCTTATTTATAAAAAAGTTTCTAATGATTTTATCTAGCAGATATTTGAGGAAATGTATATTAATTAACAAGTGAATTCCAGACTTAAATGTTGTTTGTCAAGTACAAACAAAATGTAATTATTATTATTTATATATATTATTATATTATTATAATTATTATTATTGTATTATTATAATATTATATATTATTATTATTATTATTATTATTATTATTATATTATTATTATTATTTATTATATATAATTATATATTATAATTATTATATATAATTATTATTTACTTTAGTTTTAAAGGAGACAACACTGTGCTGCCATTAATAGCCTCATTTCAGAAGATACTAGTTAAATTACTTTCTGTTTTTATAATATTATTGATAATATTGAATGGATATTAATACCATATTGCGGACCACTTATATATATAAAACTGTTATTAAATGTATTGAAAATTGTAACTAAATCTCTAGTCTTGAAATATAATAAATAAAAAAATTGAATTTTGATATTCCTTTGAACATTTTATTATTCTTTTTTTATGTTTAATTTTTTTTTTTATATATTTTAATTTTTAGCCAAGAGCAGGAATTTAAAAAATAAGGATTACTGATGCTGTTTGACCGGAAGTTTATATAAACTGGTGAGTCCCTTAGTTATACAAAGGAAATAAACATTTGTAAAATTGAAAGTTTTATAATAAGAGTATATTATATAAAACAAAATAATTAAGATTATATATAATATATAGCTTATTAAAGTGAGCGTTTTGATGAATTTTGGATATCTAGTTAATTAATATAATTGGAAGCCAATTTAAATATTATAATTGCTTATTAAATAGTGGGAATGAAGGATGTGAAGATTAATTAAATGATGTCTTTGCTATATTATATATAAGTAAAGAGATTACCATAATTAGCAATATATATTCAGTGAATATATAAATTCTAATTGATGTTTTCAAAGAATATAAAATCGATAAAAGGCAAGTAATAAGCATAGCTACGGATAACGCAACAATTATGATCAGTACCTTTAAAAATATAAATAAGAACAATAAGGAAGAACTTAAGGAACTGGTAAATGTGATTTAGATTTTATTGAATTTTAAAACGGAGAAGTATTAGTTGATTTTCAGAATGATCATGATTAAAGTATGAAAATATTATGTTCCGATGACGTTAATATTATTGATTCTCAACGCATGAGGTGTAATAAGTAGATAAGTTCAACTACTTTTAAATATACCCTTAGCCAGAAAAACTAATTGTATATTAATGGTTTTGACAAATTGTTCAAATATGCAGCACGTTGTATTCGGCAATTCCTTAAATGAAGTTTTAAAAGCTAATTCAAATAGAGTAGAAAAAGGTGTAGAAACACCTTGGAAGTGTTTTTCTCAGAAAAAGACTATAGTCCTGAATGAACCACGCTCTCTGAGTTTGATGGAGTCTAATACCTTAAATAATATAATGAGGGTAAATATAAATCAAAGCAGGTATGAGCAAACTTGACTGCTGGAAAATATTTTAATAAGAAAATTCGTAAGTGAATGGAATAATCTATAAATTATTAATATATTATAGAAATATAAATTGAAATTATTATTTAGAATATAACATATTAATAAAAAAATTAAGTGAAACGAAGGTGGTGAAAAAGTAAAGGATAAAAGAGAGTTAAACTTAAAAATAAGAAAATAGATTAAAAATAATATCGTAATCAATCAATGTTTTGAATCCACAAGGCTTCAATGAATAATATCATTCTTATCAAAACTGTAAAAAGACCTGATGTTGAAAGGCTAGTAGATTAATAGCTTCATTTTTGAAATTAGGACTTATATTCATAACTTGATAATTATGACAAAATCTATCAAACTGGGAATCTGTAATGAGACAGAAATCAGATAGTCATCAGTTTCCGAAATTCTTTAATAATAATCTATCGCCCAGATGGAGATGAAGCAAAACCAATTAGTGTATGATATTGTCAGTTGGAAAACACAATTAGAGCTAATCGCAAACAGAACAGCAATTTGAAAAATGTAAAATCAGTCAATTAAATAGACCTTTCAGCCAAAAAAATCCTATCATGTGAATAAATAAGAGAAAGGTATATATTATTATATTATGAGTACATCATATGTCATAGACCGAAAAATTCGACCCAGAGATCGATAGTTATAATTTAAAGTGCAGAATTTAAATTAATTTTATATCATTCTTTGTTTATCCTTTAAAAAATTTTAAAGATGCTTGCTGGATAACATTGCAGTGACAATATGAAAATACTCTCCACATAACTAACAAGTAGAACGCTTGAAAGTAACCTTATAATCTAGATTTATAAATATATTAGTAAAAATCGAATCTTAAAGTAATATGGACATTTACGTTGTAATATAATATAACGGTTTTATATTTGAAATCGTATTTATATTTATAAAAATATAATTATATATATTTAGTTTTGATAACAAAAAAATTATATAATATCATACTTTATTCAGAATATATAATTAAAGGATAGAATTAATATTTTAATTAAGTTAGTAAAGCAATGTAAAATAATAGTTTATATTTATAATTTAAATATCAATGCATTAAATTATACTATTAAAAATATAAAGGGTTGTTGGAACTACACTTTATGAAAGTTATAGTAGAATAACAAACTCGAATACCCATATTAATTTTAGCTTTTCATGATAATTTATATGAATATTAAATAAGGAATGGCTACAGTACAATAAATAATCTTATAAATGCATAATGTATTAGATGAGATGCTATCTGGTAACAATCGTGAGGGCGCTGAACAAGTGAGTGATATTATATATGATACGATCTTAGGTAATACCTAGTCATTTGTCGAGGATGGCGACACGAATATATGAGACAGTTCGAGAGCAGGTAGTCGATACGCGCGTTCAGAAGTATAATATTTTCAAGATATATGGAGCCGCGAGCGGATAGAGTTCTAGCGGTAGCCGGGGTAGCCGGATCTGGGTATAGGCCAGGAGGTTAAGTGAGTTAAATATGTAAATGGTGAAGTGTAAATCGGGTTAAGGTTAAGTTTGGAAGTATATAAAGAGTAGAGGTCGGCTAATTTTGAAGTACGATGAAATCGATGGGGTAGGTAGTTGAGATCAGGAGTCGGGTATGATGCTGTGAGACGTTACGGTATGGTGGATCCTGTAACGGAAATAATGACGGATAACAGTGTCGTGTTTTTCTTTTTTTTTTTTTTTTCATGTCTGTGTTTTTTTTTTTTTTCTGTCAGCAATTATTAAACCATTAATTGTATATGTTTGTCGGAAACGTTGAGTCGTGAGTTCGTGTGTTAAGAAAGAAGTCGCGTAGTCGTATAGCGGTTATGTCTGATGAATGATCGAGATCCGTGTAACAATGTCGAAGGAATAAAGTCGAGCTTAAGAAATAGAGAATAATAGTGAGCGTGTCCCAGCCCTGCTATATAGTATATATATTATTTAATATATATTAATATATATATATATAATATATATATATATATAATATATATATGAATATAAATTAATATAGTATAATATAATATATAAATATAAATATATATTATATATATACTATTATATTATAATATATATAATTAAATTATAATATATATATATATATATATAATTATAATATTAATATAATATTTATAATATATATATAAATAAATATATTATATTATTAATATTATTTAATATAATATATAATATTAATATATAATATATATTAAGTAGAATATATATATAATAAAGATATAAGTATAATAGTATATATTATTATTAATATATTTATTAATCTATATAATATTAATTATATAATATATATATTATTAGTAATATTATATTTATATGATAATTTATATATATTTAATAATATATGATGATAATATATATATATATAATTAATTATTAATATTATATTATATTTATATATATCAGTGGTTACAGATAAACCTTAGGATATGAAATTATCACATTGATAGGTCAATTTGTCAGAGTATACTTATAAATATATATTATATAATATATATTATATATATATTATATATATATATATATATTAATAATGATATATATAGTAATATATATATATATTAATTTTGAGGGCATAAATAATAACAATTTTGTAGAATTATGTAAATTATTATAATATACTAATCAGTATTTATGTATGAGTATCATTCATAGTAGTAATTAGTATTATTATTATAAATCACGTGTTTTACAATATTCTTACTAGTATATTTTAATAGTAAAATATTAAATCGTGTTAATTATTTATATTAATATAATTATTATTTTTATATATTATATTAATATATATAATAATTTAAATTTAATTTATTATTTATATTAATTATAATATTATTTTATATATGTAAATATATTATTAATTTATATTAATTATTATTATTATTATTATATTTATTATTATTTTTTTTATATTAATATATATATATTATTTTTATGGTATTATTATTTAATTATATTAATTAATTATAATTTTATTAATTTATTATATATAGTATATAATATATTTATATTATTATATATTATTCGTTATTTAAATGTTATTTAAAAGTTTAATTGACATATTAATTTATTAAGTATTTATATTTATTTAGATTATTGTTATATATTTTATTATTATATTATATATAATACATATATTGTAATTAATATTATATATATATTAATTCATTATTATATATATATATATATTTATTATTAGATCTATTATTAATATTATTATTATATATTTATCTTTATTTTATTATTTAATTATTATTAATATTTAAAAATATATATATTATTAGCAGATAAATTTTATTTTATTTTATTTAATTATACATTCATTATGTGATATTATTTTAACTTTAATGGAGTATTATAATATATATATTATATTTTATTAATTAATTATATATATTTAATTATTATAAATTAATTATTAATTAATTAATTATAATTATTATTTTATATTAATAATATATTTAATGTATATTAATACATATAATTATATTAATTAAATAATTTCATTCTGCATGTTTATATTTAATTCTATACTTATATCAGTATCATATTATTTATTATATTATTTTAATTATATTATTTTAATTGTTAATTAATTTATATTTATTATTTTCGATATTATTATTTATTAAATTATATTATATATAATTTTAATTATTTAATTTATTATAATAATAATTTCTTAATTATAACTTTCATATCTAAACATCAACATATTTATAATTTGTCCTTTAATATATTAAATTATATTTATAATAATTATTTATTATATATATATTAATTAATTATAATTATGATTAATTATTATTAATTATTATATGTATTTCAATGATTATTAATTGATTGTCTTATATAATTTATTATTAAAAAAATCTGATATATTATTTTATATTAAATATTTTATTATTGATATTTATATTTTATATTGAAATTTATTATTTTTTGTTTATACTATCTTTATAAATATTTAGTATAATTATTATTATTTTTATATAATATTATAATTAATTAATATAATATATATTATATTTAATTATTAATGTTTATATTAATTTATTATTTTGGTTTAATTATTAATATTATTTAATTATACTATTATTAATATCTATTAATTATATTATGTTTATTGTTAATAATATTTATGTATTAATTAATGTATCACCCAAAAAAAACTTATTTCCTTATAATTGTTCTTCCCAAATTGCTCAATATAAAGAAATTATTATATAATTTAATTATTAATTAATTATTTATTATTTTATATAATTATTAATATATATTTATCAATTATTATTATATATTATCATATTATTACCTATTATTATTATATTATTATTTATATTTAATTATTATTATTGTTATTAATTTGTGCTTACTTAATATATTATAATTATTATTATTATTAGATATTTATATAATTCATAAATTAAATATAATTATTTAAATATATTATTAGATTATTTATATATTAATAAAATTATACTTTAATCTTAAATATTAAATTTCTACTATATACATATGTTATTATTTGTAAAGTTAATGAAATCTTAAGTTATAATATATACTATTTATGTAAATAAAATGTAACTTAAATTAATATATAAAAAATATCCTAATATATTTAATTTAATATTAATATATATATAATATTATAATATTTTATCTAATAAAATACATATTATATATAAAAAATTTAAATATATATAATAAACAACGAACAAAATATGATAAAAGATAATTAAAATATATATAATATTAATAATATATATAATATTAAGTAATATATAATATTATATAGCTAACGAATAAAACATCTCGAAACCATATTTTAATATATTATAATAATACGTACCTATTTAATTTGTATATATGGATAAGCTATTGATTTACATTTAATATTATATTACCAATAATACTTAATTTAAAGCCACATTACCATAATTATTGTGAATGATATATTATTTCTATAAATAATATAAGCCTTACCATTTTTTTTAAAATAAAATAATAAGTATTGTAGCTGTATTATAATAGATAAGTTTTTCTAATAAGCTACTGAGTTTTAATTTCTTTAAAATATAAAATCATACCACTATACAATCCACTTATGCATATTATCTTCAAGTATTATGTTATATGTATATATATAATTGCTAAAATAACCCATATAAATAAAGTTATATAAAATTTATATATTCTAAATAAATCAGTGAAAATCAGAAACACATATCGATTTTACAAATATCATTTCGTGAACAAACTGACACAATCCGCATCACAACTTGTCGTGATAACTTTAATCTACTTAACTCAATTCGTACATATTTAATAAGGCAATTTAGAGAACAATTAATGTTTCATTTATATTTTCAAGAAATTATAGGTAAGACAGTACTACGCTAGCTTATCCCTTATATTTAATTAATTATTAATTGATTATAAAAAAATTGACGATCATTCGTCTCTTTATATCAGCAAAAAGAATTTTACTTATTAATTATATATTCGTATAATACTCATATTATTTTTAGGTCTAAATATCAAACCTATTTTTAAAGATCGCAAGTGAACTAACTATTAGTTATCACACCCCGAGGCAAACTAATCCAAATATTAATTACTTGGTTAAGAGAATGAAGTATTTTCAAAGGGTGAGTTAAATAAATTGCATATGGGTATAATTGAGGGTTTATTTAAGGTTGGAATTTATTTTATAGCTTCGTTGTTTCAGATATATATAAAGAAGCAACTAGTGTAAATATATCTACTTATGTTTAAATCAGTGAGGATAATATACCTCGTTAATATATATAGACTAGTATAAGGATAGACTAGGTATTTAATATAATGAATACTTTCCAGGATATTAATGGGTGCATTCATAGACTCATAATTATAGAACAGCCTTAATAGATCGGACATATGATAGATTGCTTCTGAATTAGAACTGTTAATATTAATGTTAAATACTGAAAAATATACGTCGACTAAAGATAGACTGACGTGCAAGGTGTGGGTCGCGCAAAAACCTATAAAGAGTGAATATAGGAATAGGACTACACTAATAGTAAAAGTGTATGATGTGTTTGCCCTTTAATAATAATGACGATAATAGTGTGTAAACTATTTTTATATACATATATAATATACATAGTATGACAACCTTGTAAATCTTATTCTTACGTTTATTAAGGATAATGTTTTAAATACAAATCTCTCCCTCATTATAAATATTAATACTGTATATATACTATAATAAATAATATACTTCGGCAATTGTAATAACTTAGTAAAGATGTACAGTTATTCATCCATTATCCTCAGCCAGACTGTTATTTGTGTAAGAGTGGATAATAATTGGATACTCTTCCATATATCTAGGATATATATATCTATATTATATATATAGAAGATATTATATGCAGTGAATACTCACCTTCATCATGAATTTGCAAGTATGTGAGTGAATCTAAATCATTTTAATCTAGTTTAATTTCTCGTATTATCACTATATATATATATTATATATAGTTATATATTAATATATAAATATATATAGTAAATTATAATATATATATAGTATATATATATATGTGATATATAAATATATATATATATATTATATAAGTTAATATATAGTATATATATAATATATATTATAATATATTATAATAGATAATATATATAACATACTACAAAGTTCTGTAGTAGTACTATATAACCTCGTATATCTATAAACGTAATTCTCTACGATAGAAAAGGTCAAAAAACCTGTGTTAACTGAAATAATTTCGTAATTAATTAATGAGAATTAGAGTATTTTATCGTAATTACGTATAACTGTTAACGTCATTCACGTAGATTAATCAGTGTACGCAAAGAATAA
The DNA here is from genome assembly GCA_015478945.1 of Trachelipus rathkii. Lineage (NCBI taxonomy): Eukaryota > Metazoa > Arthropoda > Malacostraca > Isopoda > Trachelipodidae > Trachelipus > Trachelipus rathkii. Next base: position 13,864 of record JABUQX010079750.1, read on the forward strand.
TTAACTCTAGTCCCACTAATACAAAGATCTATAGCACATACGTGTTTTTTCTCAACGTCCGAATGTAGGTATTTATCAGAATTAGAACACGTTACTTGAGCAATTCATATTACTGAGGTCTAATAGTTAAAAGCATATTTCTTATAGATTTCAAATTGTATTCAGGGTGTCTGATTTCTGATATAGAGTGAAGACTATTTTTTTTTATACTATAATAACTATAATTAACTCTTGTTCATAAGAACTGCTGAGGAGTCTCATTTGCATATGCGATATTACAATTGTACATACTAGCATGCAATGGCTACAAATGAGATGAATTTACTCACTCTATTAAGGAATACTTAGACGACTCGCTGTAAATTAGGTAAAATAGATTTAAATCTTACAACTAAACGCGAGATAGTGGGATATTGTGAAAAGACCGTAGCTCACAGAGTACTCTGGGAGGGAATGTTGCTATACGTCTGACTTACTATCAAAGAAACATATACCTGTATATTCAAACTATTTCCTCCTAATCATAGTTATAGAATCACATCGCCACTTTTCGCTCGATTGCAGTGGTGTTAGAAGTACGTAATACGTACCACACCTGATAGTTTCGCATCTTTCATAATTTTACCGAAAAAAAGGAGGCCGTGCTTTACGGCTCTCTACACTACATCATGGGCACTATACTAGCCTCTCATCTTAATGTATTTGTATCTAGTGGCATACGAGTAATCTTGCTTAAATCACCTTCTCAACTCTCTACATCTGTCTATAGGTAGCCAATTCTAGCCCAACTCATTTACATCTCTTCTCTGGTTCCGATCGCTAGTAACGAAGTCTCTTTTGAGCTCTGTGGTAGTTCACGGAATAATGCTCTAACTTGCGAAGAGATAGCATATAGACGGATTTCTTCCTATTTAAAAAATTTTTACTTTCCTCAAGGCTCCGAATCGGTTGATTTAGGTTTTCCTGCAATACTTCATGGAAACTACTTAGGACAGACCTCTGTTACGTAGATGTCGGTGACACTTAGGGTAGCTATATCCCAAATTATACATTGTGAGACCGGTATTACTAATGGCATAAGAACATCTCATTGTGACATCTACGACATAGCTCCTCACTTTTTTTCCTCCCTTTGCGATATTTAGAGCTTGTATTGTAATGGTTCTAGCTTTGCCTTCTAGTATACGCTAATACTACATCGGCGTATGGCCTTGATGGAGCGACAATCTCTTCTGTGCTTCTTTTAACGTAGTGTTCTGTCCAAGATAGTTGGTAAGTCTCCTCGATGGAATGGGGTTAATACGTCTCACTCTCCTACTATTCCTACTTTTTCATTATGATCTTCTCAACCTGCACATTAGACTCTATCCCACATCACATCCGATACTCGACCTTCATTTTCACTCATTTCAATTCTGCTCATCTTTTTTACTTCTAGATTTCTCGGCTTTATCTTTCCGATTCTATTCTCGCTGTTGAGAATTTTGCGGGTGGGGTCGTCTCAACCTTGGTGAATTGACTCTTTTAAAACCCTAACTTCTACAAATCTCTCTCTTAAAATACTTCTAACTTTCCTATCTCTTTTGACGGTTTTCTCGTCTCTCCTTTGACATATAACACATCTTGGTCCTAACATAAAAAAATGTCTTGGAAACTCACATCACAAAGGTTGCTGGGGCGGCTTTAAAGAAGTGGTTGCTGTTTAGACTGCGAGACTTATTTTTTCTCTTTTCAGTTAATCAGCTCTACAGTGGTCTCACCATCGCTTGATAGAGTATGATTCTCATATCTGGGGGGCTGGTTTTCACCCGGCTTTTTTGGACAAGGTTCTGAGTCAAGAAGCCAAAGCTTATAACTGTTAAGTGGTCTTTCAAAGTTCACTTGACTCGTATTTTGCGGCGCGATCTTTGGTGCTTTAATCTCGTTCTCTATAGGTAGCAGCGGCAGGTGTTGCGGAGAGATCCACTCGCGTACCACCACCGTTACGACGCCTTGTAGCACAAGAGGTGTATCTGCGCACGAGTTTTGTTGACATATATTGGTACTCCAGGCTAGTTTGCTGCGGTGTTTCTTTTTTCCTTCCACTGTTCCGTGGAACTCTCTTCCATCTTTTGTGCTTCCTGCTGAATTTAATCTCCTCATTTTATAGCTGCGTCTGTGTTCATATGCGTATTTGCGCCTGTGGGTGAACTTTATGCGTAATTTGCGCTTGAATAGGGCTCTGCCCGTGAGTGGTGTGATACAGTAAAAAAAAAAACAACAAAAAAAAAAAAAAAAAAAAAAAATTGAAGCGGTTAACGTTAACGATTTACGTTAACTTCCGCTACATTGTTTACCGATAAACTTTAATGATTAACGCGTTAATTTTTTTTTGTTAAGATTAAGAATTAAACGAGTTACATTTTTCGTTATCGTGCTCACCTATGTATATATAGCTATATATTATATTAATTATATAATATATTTATATATAGCCTATAATATATGCATTTACTTTTTTAAATTATTACTATATTCTTATACCTTATAGTGAATAGAGGGTGTTATATTGTTAATATACTGAGGTTTAAAATATTAAGTGATATAATATATGATATTATATATATACATAGTATTGTTTTATAATATCATTATTCAGACCGAAATTTTTCACAAATTATGTTATTAGATATTATAAATGGAGGGTATCGTGGAGATAGGAGGAAAGTATATATATAAACTATTAATATATATATAGTATATTATATATATATAGTATATAGTGATGGATATATTATTATTATTATATCTATATATATATATATATATATATAGATGATTATATATGTAGCTAGATTAGTTAATGGATCTATATAGTAATATATATCTATTATATATTATATATAGTAGATATTATATATATATAGATATCTATATAAATATATATCTATATGTACATATCTTTATATATATATATTAATATATATCTATTAGTTAGTTATAATTATATTATATTATTTTATATATATATTATATATATTATATATATATATTATTTGAGGGGTCTTGACATGCATTTTTAATAACTATATGTATTGACAGGGGATGTGACGGAACAAAGTCAATTGATTTTTAACTGATTTTTTTTGGAGGAATTTTTGCTCCAATCATGATTTTTTTGCTTGTTTTGATTTTTTTGCTTTTTTTAAATATATAATTTCTTTAATTTTTTGGATATATTAGTGATTTAATTTCAATAGATAAAAAAATTAGAAAAAAATATCATAGCAAAGGCTACTCGTTCAAATTTCTACACTATTGAAATGTCAACAAAATGTTTAAGACATGTTTTTTTTTTCTGATGTAATATATTATCATTATTAACAATAACCTGCTTAGTGTTGCGGTTTATTGTGTTAGACTGATCAGCTATTTTAGAATTTGAACTCAGATAAGGGCAGGGTTAAAAATAATCACTTAATCGACGCTTCAAAGAATAAGTTTGTTACATTATATTTCGCGATGACGTAAGATTCTATAAAATCCAAAAAATCAAAATTGATTTTTTTCCTCAAAAAATCCAAAAAATTCCCAACCCTGGTAGTTAACAATATGTATAGTAAATTTATATCCGAAACACAATAAACTTTGAGCAGTTTTAACATCTGAAGGGGGGTGAAGTTTTTTTGTTATCTGGCAACATCGATTTTTGCAAAGCCGTGAATAATACTTCGTTCGCTCTACCGCTTTTTGAACTTAACGAATGGAGAGCGTTTAACTGCTGCAACATTATTTCCTTTTATAAAGTAAAAGTGATTCCTACATTTATCCTGAAGGTGCGTGAAAGTGTAATTACCATTCAGTGATAATGTGTATTGTTAATTCTTTATTATGTCGTTTTTCTTACATGTCATTGAGGACAATTTCCTCATAGATATGTAATTACAAACTAATGCCTCTTATTATACTTCTTTATAAGTCATTTCTTTTATTGTATGTACTGATTTTAGAATATCGGATATGCATAAGCCGATATTCCTTATATTCTAAAACCCCTTATCGAAGAATTTTTTATTATTTAAGTAAACTTAAATTTCTCATATTGTAAGGCCTATTAACCAAACGGCCGCATTCAAATTTGGTCTTTATATTCAAGCCGCATAAGGGCAATTTTTGTTTAACATTTTAAAATCAAAATATCGTCCTTTATCTCTTATACTAAAACTTTTTTTTAATTATGTATTTATTTGTTGTTATTCGTTTTTAGTTTTAGGGATGTATTTCTTGTGGAAGCTGCTGCTGTTTACTAGAAGAATTTTTATTACATCTAATACCGCAAGACTGTAACCCTCTGGAGTTGAACAGATTTGTTTTTGAAATACACTCTTCTCCGAATTCGTCGCTATTTCTTCTAAATGTGCGATCCCTGAAATTTTTTGGTGCAAACAGGACATATTTTTATATATATAATTATTGAATTTAGTTCTAATCATTTTTATTATTATTATTATATTATTAATTTTATTATTATTATTTTATTATTTATTATATTATTATTATTATTATTATTATTATTATTATTATTATTATTATTATATTTTTATAGTTATATTATTATTATTATTTTATTATTATTATTATTAATTTTATTATTATTAGTTATTATTCTCATATATCATACGAGATATGGATGAGATCACTACATGCCTCACGAGTAACTCGAGTCTGATTATTCTACATGTCGATAGGGATTAGAACTGATAATCTTTGACGAAGTGATGAATATTGAACGTTAGGCATATTCCATAGCCTGAGAAGCCATAATGTAGAAAAATAGATCAGAAAAAAATCTGGTATATTTAAGCTAAAATTTTGGGTGTTGTCTTAGTATGAAGTGTGTAATTCTTTATAGCCTAACGGCATGGCAATGGTACTAGCTGTTGGCAAGTAGAGACTCGAAATATTGGTTTATTGATTATTGTTATTATTATATTTTATTATTATTATTATTATTATTAGAATTTATTATTAGTTATTATTCATTAGTTAATTAGTCTATTATTATTATTATATTAGTCTAATAATTGTATGGTCGTAATTATTACTATTATTATTTTTATTATTATATGTATATTATAATTATTATTATTGATATTATTAATTATTCATTATTATATATTTATTATTATTTGTTATAATTATTATTATTATTTATATTTTATATTTATTATTATATTGAGTATTATTTATTATTATGTATTTTATTACTTTAAAATCTATAAACTTTTATAAATTTATAACGCATTTTATCTTGATATACTTATAGATCTTTACATAGGAAAGTGAAATTAATTGGCTTTAAAACCCATAAAAACTAAGAATTAAGAATATTTATTAAACTTAAAATGTTACGAATAAATATAGTATTACATGATTAGAAATTAAATAATCAATTAACATGCAAATAGTCAACATTATATCAATACAGGCTAATAAATATGTTTAATGATCAAGAATAAATATATCTGTGTGTTAATAAATAATAACATTGACCTCCTGCTTCGAGACTTTATAACGACCTCGAGAGTAATAGGTAGTTGTAAGTAAGGGATAGTAGTATTTATATATTTATATATATATATATATATATATTATATCTTATATATATATATGATATATATATATATATGTATAGTATGTATATATATATATAATATATA
>JABUQX010079751.1:0-15000 GCA_015478945.1 Trachelipus rathkii
GGAGAGAGATCACTGTAGTATGTCGTCAAGGCAGGCTCCTCCCCTGGGCGGCCCACAGCCCGCCCTACAAGAACCACGCCATCATTCCTGGAGTTAATCACATCTTTTCGCTGCACCAAGTCAACATTTCTATCTTCAAGACATTCTTAACAGGACTTAATCCACTTCTTTCTTGGTCTCCACCGGTCGTTCCAATACAACTCCTCTGTTCACATGTCGCTTGACCACCGACTTCCGTCCATCCCTCCACTACCGAAGCCATCTCAAGTACATTTCCCCTTATTCCTTTCAATATTACATCGTTTGCCACTGTCACATGATCTCCCTAATCGTTCATTCCTTATTTGTATTCGATTTTCCTCACACCTAACACACTTCTATTGAGATATCCAATCTGATATAGCCTGCACCTTAAGATCCATTCTACTATTCCCAGTATCTGTCGTCACTACCATACAAACACCCGTAAAGCATTACCATAAGTGCAAAGACCTCCTCGCACACTCGACACTTAGTCCTAGCATTCACTGTAGATTTAAAAGCGAGGCCTTGCGCGCACACGATATACATACCCGCCACTTTTTTCACGTCCCTTTCCATGCCAATTACTATAACCAAATGCTAGGTCGGATATCTGGTATAATCTGGATAATCTTCTGGGTTAACACTCTTGTGTTTTTTCCTCTCCTACCACAATATTCTACTTTTAATCCACATTTTACTTTATCCCATTCTTTTACAGCACCTCATCAGACTCTCTGGCTCAATTGGCGTATATTGTTTTCGTTTCCCAGCACAACACCAGAAACATCAGCAATACAATAACAAGAATACCCTTCCAGTGTTCTGTCATCTAACACCCCCCCTATCCAACACCGTCCTTCCTTAAATTCTTTCATCACACCCAATCCATATACAAGTTAAAGCAGCCATGGCGAACATGAGCGTCCTGCTCACTCCACTCTTAATGCGACGAGTCACTCCCCCTCTCCGATTAGATGTCTCACCACAGCTACCGAGTGTATTTTTAAAAATAAATAATTTTGTCAATAATTGTGAAATAAATTTTTAATTAGTTTTGTTTATTATCATTTATAATTAATAATTTTTCTAATGCTTTAACAATTGAAGATTTTGAGATTTCATTTAAAGAAAATGCAACAAAAGAATATGAAAAATTATAATGTTCAAGTATTTATACTCATTTGAGCCCCACATTTTGTTTATCATTGTAGTAGTTTACCAAAAAAAAAATAAAGCCAGTTCTATAGTTTGGCATATAATAAATTTTTTTACTGCTCATACTCAATTTTAAATGAAGATATTTTAAAGTACATTGTCAATGTACATGGTTAACGTATGTTAATCTTTATTTAGAGCATTTTTCTACATACCCAACCTAACAATCTGACCTTTGGGAACATCAATGTTTGACTTTTCAATGGGAAAGGCATGCCCGGAAGTAAAATGATTGGGATATTGCAAGAAAAACTCTAGAATAAAAGTAGTTAAACTTGTTCAATCGTATGACTTCTACTCTTTCAATTATTAGCGTGAATATCTATGAAAATAATTTTTAGAGCAAATTTTTTTTTGATAAAACATTTTTACTTCTAAAATAATTAAAAAAAAAATTTATGAAGAGATTTTCCTATTTTTTTTTTTTTTTTTTAGGAACACTGCCTAAACAAGGTAAAAATACCCAATTCAGTATTGGACCCTGTAGTTTGGGCAATTAATAATTTTAATAAAAATCGGATAAATAGTATATTGTATTTTTAAAGCAAATTTTCAGATTAGATATCGATTTTTTTAGTGTAACACAAATTTATAAAAGTTGAAATGTGTACTCATTTTATAAGTAAACAATAAGATCTTAAATCATTAATATTATTAATACACTAATATCTTTCGTAAAATATTGGATATGAATGAATATAGACTAAATTTGGCTAAATTTTCAAAAGTTAAATTTTGTATATCAAAAATAGGGGCAGTTTAGCTTTTTCCAAGTGAAAGTCTTTCGTTTTGATCTGAAGATGTTTCAACTTGGTTAAGAACTCTTTCGTACTAAGCACACAACATTTGATGAGTGGAATATATATATATATATAAATATATTAATATATATATATTATAATATATATATATTATATATATATAATATTATTATATATAATATATAATTATAAATAAATATATATGATAATATATATATATATATATATTATATTATATATTATATATATATATATTATTATTATATAGTATATATATATTATATATATTATAGATATATAATATATATTATATAATATATATAATATATAATATATGTATATATATTATACCGGTATAATAATATTTATAATATATAATATAAGTATATATAGTAATATTAATATATATATATATATATAATATATATATAATATAAATATATATAATATATAGTATATATATATATATATACCTACAAGGGGAATTAGTTACCAACGCGTCGTGGAAAGATTTATGCTGTATTTTGATTGAAGAGGTATGAGTTGGATTGGAATGTCCGTGACAATGATAGAGACAAGGAGCGTTGGAGTGGTAGAGAAACAGTAGATTAAATGATCACAGTGAAGCATATGAATATGATAATGAAAGAGAAAGAAGAAATCTATTTTGGGTTTAAACAGACTTGGCAACAGGCGTATGAATAGGATGATAGGAATGCTCTGTGCAAGTGTAATGATTATGGTGTTTTGGTGGTAAGCTTTTCGAAAACAGTATTGAAAATTTATATGATGGTTAAAGTCTAGAGTGTAAGAGTAGATCAATTAAAATGGAGAGTGGAGTGGTTCAGCATTAATATAGAGTGAGACGTGATATGTTATCTCGCCATGCGTTTAACTTCTATACGGATGGGGTGATGAAGAATAAGTAGGGGCATACAGGGGAGTATATTAGAATGGTAGACGGAATGGAGGTACCCTCGCAGTATTGAGAAGCAGATGATTTTGGGTTTATTGTGTGGTAAACTGAAGCGGAAGTCTTAGAAAAGTTGGTAATAGGTTGTGACTGGGTGGGTAAAAGGCGCGGTTGAAAAGTAAAGTGTAGATTAGGCAAGGGTTTGGTGGTCGGGGCGGACAGATCAATGATGTGAAATCATTGTTGGATGGTGTACACTTGAACACGTTCTAGTTTAAATATTTAAGGTAGCATAGGAAAGCAAGCACATTCTTTAGTGTGAGACGAGAAACTGGTGTCTACATAAAATAATGGCATCCACCATAACCTGGGATATTTTGTGCGATAGCACACGGAATAAGGTCGTTAATACATATATAACATAGTATAATTTTATATATTAATATTATAATATATAGATAGTATATGATAATATACATTACTATATATATATATATATTATTATATATATATTATAAGTAGTATATATATATATATATATAATAATATAATAGTATATATATATATATATATAATAAATATATAATATGATATAGTATATATATATATATATATATATAATAAATATATATATATAATAATTAATAAAATAAATAATATATTATATATCCTATATATATATAGTATATATATCCTATATATTATTATATATATATATATATATATATATTAATATATATATATAATATATATATATAACTAGTATAATATATATATTAATATATATATATATATATATATATATATTATATATTAGTATACATAGCTATAGCGGAACAACAGTAAGGCTATATATTACCATTAACCATACTTATACGTACACAGTATAGGCTATATATTACAATTAACAATACTATTTGACGGTACAAGCAGTATAGGCTATATATACCAGTCTGCAATGTCAGCAGATGCATCTTTAATACTTCAGAGAGTTGCTTGCAGTTTCTCGATCTGGTCAATTTGGCAAATTCAGGCAGTCACTATCATGCAATCAATGTCTATATTTGGCCCACCCATGGGTACTTCATAGCGTCACTCATTTCTTGAACTTCAAAGTTTAAAGGAGACCCAGCATTTTATATGATGATCTGGAAATAAGAGGCAATCTAAGAACTGAAATAAACGCTAACCATTTTATCGATGGCATAACTAGGATGAATTAACTGAGGGTGGGTTGCCCGGGTCCCTTCAACTATAGAATTCATATTGGCAAATTATATAATATAATATTATAGTATATATAATATATATATATATATAATATAATATATATATATATATATATCTATATAATTATTTATATAATATATACTTATATTATATATATTATTATATAGTATAATATAATACAACCTCCTCCTGTATCCCATATTGGAGGGAGCGGTGCGCTCAACCGAAAAAACAGAAATGGGAAAGCAAAAGATGAGGTGACCTAGTCGATAAAAGAAAGCTCCCCCCCCCGATACCATCGCCCTGTCGTAACCCTTAAGTGGGTAGACTGGTCACGTGAAGAATTCCGCCCTGAAGCCTTCATTATTGTGCAGATCACGCCGTCACTGTGAATGTTAGATGTTGGGGTTCATCCCGCGCCAGGCCACAACTGCCACACCCCCTCACAAAACCCCGTCATTCATTCCTATTTATGCACTCATGTCTCTAGCTCGCTCCACATCAACATTCCCGTATCTCTCAAACATTACTTTACGTGCCTCAAAACACTTCTTCTTTGGCCTTCAGCCGGTCGGTTTCCAACACACTCGTCCTCTATATAACCGCTTAGCCAACCGACTTCCATCCATGCCTCCCCATGACCGAACCTACCTCAAGTACAACTCGCTTATCTTCATTACCCATTTTCACACCAACCAAATCTCACCTAATATAGCTTATGTCTCATCTTATCATCTTCCTCACACGCTAACACACTCAAAGATATCCATCTGACAGCTGCACCTTAGATCTATACTTACTATTCCACACTGTAGCTTCCACTACATACAATTAACAGCGGGTACCAGCATTGACCCGCATGCATGACTCTGCGCCACATCGTCGAGCACTTAAACCTTAGCAGTTCCATAAGAGATTTAATCGCTCCTGCCGACCTTTCTGGAACTCCACAACTGTCCTACAACTCAGCATCATCCATTCCCTTACATCCAACATATAACCCAAATATTTAAACTCAGACATTGTTCCCCATCCAGCATGATTTTTATACCTTGTTCTCGATTCCTTCCTATGCACACAACACCTTACTTTATCTACATTTACTGTTAACCCTTTTTTTTTTACACGCCCAACACCAAAACTCTAAGAGTTGGCCTCAGTTTTCACCATCCAACTAACTCATCTGCACAATAACAAGGGGCACCCTGCTTTTATACCCAAGTCTAACACCGTCCCTTGCAACCCAAACTAAATTCTTTCATCACCCCATCCACATAAAATAAACCAGGACCAATGCGACGATAACGCATCCCTCCACCCACTATATGCAAAAATCAATGTCATCTTTCCACTCCATTTATTCTTACACAAGCTATTAAGCATACTTTTAATACCATTCAGAAACCTAACTCGCCACACCATACATCATTACACTTGGCCAAAGAGAGCATCCCTACTATTCTGTCATACGCCGTTGCAACCATATAACCCAAAAATAGGTCTTTTTTTTCTTCTCAGTCAATTTTCGTTCACCAATGTGCTGTAGTGCGCCCGTGACAAATTTGATCAACGACGAGCCTGAACCACTCCTAAATAGCACTGTTCTCATGGCAATCAGACCCCCGTTACTACGACGCTACTCTTTCAACCAAAATACCAGCATATAACGCGGTCCATCCACGGCACATTCAACTAATTCTCCTGTATTCCTGTGCGTGCTTCCCCTTATCGCCCTTACGCTTACACATGGTACTATCACTGCCTTTCTTCAGCCTCCAGAACCACACCCTCACAAACGCCTTGTTACACAACTTTCCATATCAGTCAATCAATAATCTCGCCACAATCTAATGCATTTCACCTCAGTAATTCAATTATACAGCAGACTTCGATACTCAACTTTTCATACTCTAACTATTACTCCTACTTGCAGATGTTCCTCATCCCAAAATACCTTTCTCTCATCGCAGACCACCAAAGGCGCAACACATTCACTATCAATTCTCATTATTCAACATTGTGCAATTCTCAAGAATGCTCCTTCACAGCAGCAGTCTCATCAGTACGAAAGTACCATCTCTACCTTATATCTTGGAGCACCCTCCGGTACTCTCCCCCTAACTGTTGCACTTCCCTATCCGAACAAGTCTTTTATTCCCTTTGCACGTCCCATTCCATTCTCCTACCAAACTGTTCAATCACCTTTCTTTTACTCGAACATATCATTTTATATTTTATAAATAACATCATTTATAAATTAAAGGTAAAACGTTATACAAGTTATTTTGCAGTAAGGTTTAAGAAGATATATTTTTACGCTGCATCTTACTGTTATACATGTAACAACAAGCTTGATTTGTTTTGTGTTGCTTCGGATACACTTGCTCAGTACTTGCGAGAAACATTGGAGTAGACAATCCTTGCCCTTTGGTCTGCGTAACTAGTGGGAGCGACGGCCGTGAAAATTTTTATTCGTATGGGGGATAGGAACATGAGAGGTTTAGGTAGATCTTAAAATAATTCATTTGACTTTGTCAGATGAGGAATCATATTAATATTGTTCTTTTCTCCTCCCCTTTTTCGATGTTTTCATCATCAAAGTAGTTGAGTAGTCTGATGTATATATTTGCTTTGTAAGATGTTTTCTTGCATCCCCTATAGTTGTCTGAAAATAAATATATAATTAAATGTTATAATTCCATTCATGTTAATATTCATTCAAAATTTTATATAATAATATATAATATGTATAAGTATAATCTATATATAATATTTTTTTTTTTTTTTTTTTTTTTTTTTTTTTTTTTTTTTTTTTTTTTTTTTTTTTTTTTTTTTTTTTTTTTTTTTTTTTTTTTTTTTTTTTTTTTTTTTTTTTTTTTTTTTTTTTTTTTTTTTTTTTTTTTTTTTTTTTTTTTTTTTTTTTTTTTTTTTTTTTTTTTTTTTTTTTTTTTTTTTTTTTTTTTTTTTTTTTTTTTTTTTTTTTTTTTTTTTTTTTTTTTTTTTTTTTTTTTTTTTTTTTTTTTTTTTTTTTTTTTTTTTTTTTTTTTTTTTTTTTGTTGTATCGGTGACAGTGGCCGGGCCGTGTTCGGGGCTGGAACTCGTTGATAAATGATAATAGAATATTTATTATAATACTATATAATAGTAGTGAGTGGGGAACAAACATGACAATGACAGCTTTAGCGGCTAAATCTGGCACCATAGTTATATTTTTGGGTAATGTTTTATCGCGATATTGGCAACTTTTTTTCTGGGAATCCTGGCATAGTTTTTTTATTTTGTCTTTTATTCTTTTATTTTATATTGTATGAGTTATTTTTTTTTTTCTGTGGATTTTATTCGATCTTTGGAACTTGGAGCTGAGCCTGAAGCCTCGATCGACGCGTTTTAGCCGCAGTTTCCGTCGTTATTTACGCAGTTTCGCCTCTTTCGGAATTTTTTGCAGGCAGGTCCTTACGTCATAGAACTTTTATTCATTGCTCCCTTCTCCGATATAGTCTCGTGGCACACTGAGGAGCAATGCATATAAGGTACAATTTCATCCCTTTGTCTTGAAAGGCGAAATGAATTTTGAAACATCCTGTTTCATAACACTTTGAGCTGAATGAACAAGAAAGGGGAAAAAATGCAGAAGCGAGAGTGAATAGTAGGGGCATATATCATTGGCTTAAAAGGGAAAATGAATATTAAAACACATACAAACACACAGGTGCGCACACACACAAACACACCCACACACACACACACATATATATATATAATATATATATAACGTTATATATATAAATATATATATATTATATATATATAGTATATATATATATAATATATTATATATGATATACATATATATATATATATATATATATATAAGTATATATATATATATATATAATATATATTATATACGTTAGATATAATAGGCCTCTATACGAGCAACACAACACACATATATATATATATATAGTAAATAATATATATATATATATATAAAATATAATATATAAATATATATATTTATAATAATATATTATATAATATATATATATAATATAATATATAATATATATATATATATTAATATGTTATATATATATATATAATATATATATATATATATAATATGATATATATTGCTTTATGATATAATAAATAAACACCCACTACATTGGATACCATAAAATAGTATATATGATTATATATATAATATATATAATATATATATAAGATATATGTATGTCTTGAAATTTCCTAAGGGCGTTCATATTTAATATATACATTCGTCGTCGTCTTATGTATTTTGTTAAAAGACAATGTTATTTATTTATTTTAATTTTTAGTTTTTATTTATTTTTATTTTATGACTTGTATAAGAAAAATTATTTTAAAACTTTATATTTTTGTTTAATTTGGTTATAAACATTTTGTTTTTACATAAAATTTATTCTTTTATGTATATAACTTAAAAAATTGCATTTTACATACCCTACAACAGTAATCAGTAAATCTGTACCAGCCTACCCTCACCCTGCTACCCGTCATCTAATTGATCTATTGATTCAAGTCAATATTTTTGTATAATTAAAAAAACTTTTATTATTTTGTTTTGTTTCTTAAACATTTTTGTTTTTAAAGAAATTTTATTCTTTTACTGTTAAGTAATAAAAATTTGCATTTGTACCATACCTTAAGAAGCAGTAAATAAGTAGAATCAGTAAATCAAGGACGTGTAATCCAGCCACCTAACACCACCGTTGATCAATTTGATCTATGATTCAGTCATATTTGTAAATAATATATACACAAATACTTGTTATTTCTTTTTAGTTTTGTTTCTTAAACATTTTTTGTTTTACTAAAAAATTATTCTTTTTATGTATATTAACATAAAAAATTTTGCATTTTTACAATTTTTACATACCTTAATCAGTAAATCAAACTGTATCAGCCACCCTCCTACCCTTCAGTCTGTGATCTAATTGATCTATTGATCTATGATTTCAGTCATATTTTGTATATACATAACATAAAAACGCTTTATTTATTTTTGTTTTTGGTTTCTTTAAACAATTTTGTTTTACTAAAAAATTTAATTCTTTTTATGTTTAACTTAAAAAATTAGCATTTTACATACCTAAAGCAGTAAAGCAGTAAATCGAAATCGATACTGTTCCGCCAACCTCCTACCCAACCGTGATCTAATTGATCTATTGATCTTTGGATTCAAAATATATATTTTTTTGTATAATATAATATAAAAATATATATATATATTTTTTAATTTCGGTGAACAGTTTAAATTTACAAATGTAATTCTTTTTTTTATGTATATATTTTTTAAAAGAATTTGTCATTTTTACATACCTTAAATCGGTAATCAGTAAATCAAACTGTATCCAGCCACCCTCCTACCCAACCGTGAATCTATGATCTATTTGATCTATTGATTCAAGTCATATTTTGATATCATTTTGTAAAGACTTGTTATTTCTTTTGTAACGCTCCTTCAGTCATTTTTTTTTGACTCCAAATAAAGATATTCCTTTGTTGTTTATAACTTAAAAAAATTGCAATTTTACATACCCACTGATTTAAAAGCAGTAAATCTGTAAATCAAACTGTATCGAGCCACCCTCCTCACCCCTTCCGTGTCTATTGATCTATTGATTCTACTTGATGCGTATTGGAATTTCAAGTCATATGTTGTATATATAAACGAAACTTTTATTATTTTTGTTTTGTTTCATCTTTAACCAGTTTGCTTTACTAAGCAAGTTCTATTAATGTTAAAACTTAAAACATTGGGTATTTTTTACACTACTAAAGCGTAAATCAGTAATATCAAATGTATTCCAGTCACCCTCCTACCAACCGTGGATCTATTGATCCTATGGATTAAGTCAATAATTTTGTATAAGGATGACACTTAAGATTATATATTTTTGTCATGGACTTTGAACTTTTTGTTTTTACAAAAAATTTATTCTTTTATGTATAATAACTTAAAAATTGCATTTTTAACAATAACTTAAGCAGTAAATCAAGGTAAATCTGTAAATCAAACGGTATCCAGCCAAACCCTCCTAAGCCTCACCGTGATCTTTGAGTCTATTGGAATCTATTGATTCAAGTCATATTTTGTATAATATAACACAAAAACTTTTATTTATTTGTTGTTTCTTTAAACAATTTTGTTTTTACTACAAAAATTTATTCGTTTTA
Source organism: Trachelipus rathkii (assembly GCA_015478945.1). Classification (NCBI taxonomy): domain Eukaryota; kingdom Metazoa; phylum Arthropoda; class Malacostraca; order Isopoda; family Trachelipodidae; genus Trachelipus; species Trachelipus rathkii. The sequence goes on from JABUQX010079751.1 coordinate 10,366, forward strand.
TGTTTTATAACTTAAAAATTTGCATTTTACATATCCTATAGCAGTAAATAAAGTAAATCAGTATCAAACTGTATCCAGCCACCCTCGTACCCATCCATGATCTATGTGATATAGATTGATCTAGTATGATCAAGTCATATTTTGTATAATATAAGCACAAAACTTTTATTTATTTTGTTTTGTTTCTTTAAACAATTTTGTTTTAACTAAAAAATTTATTTTTTTATGTTTATAACTTAAAAAAATTTGCATTTTTACATACCTTAAAGCAGTAAATCAGTAAGACACAGTAAATCAAACTGTATTCAGCCATCCCTAGCCCTATCTCGTGATCTATCGATCTATGTGATTCAAGTCATATTATAACATAACACAAAAACTTTTTTATTTTGTTTTGCTTTCTTTAAACATTTTGTTTTTTAACTAAAAAAGTTATTCTTTTTATGTTTAAGACTTAAAAAAATTGCATTTTACATACCTTAAGCAGTAATCAGTAAATCAGTAAATCAAACCACCATCTATCCTACTACCCAACCGTGATCTATGATCTATTGATCTATTGAGTTGAACAAGTCATATTTTTTGTATAACAACACAAAACTTTATTTATTTTGGTTTTGTTTCTTAAACATTTTGTTTTAACTAAAAAATTTTATTCTTTTTATGTTTCAATTGAAAAAATTTGGCCTTTTTTTTTTCCTAAAGCAGTAATCAGTAAATCGAGTAAAATCAAACTGTATCAGTCACCCGTCAGGACTACCCAACGTGATGCTATATGGATCTGGGATGATCTAGTTATTCAGGTCATAGTTTGTATAAATTACATAAAAATATAAAATCTTTGCTAGTAGCTGGTGTTGTTATGAAGGTAATGAGTCATCAGTTCTGTATGAGCTTGGGTCTTGCATTTGTTGCAAGTTGTTGTGTTGTGTTGATTAAAATGCTGCGTTTGAAGTAGATCGTGTTATTGAATGTGTTGTAGATCAAACGTTCAAGTTTCCTGAAAATACCTACAAACACTTTTTCAAACATATTTCTCATAATGGTTATGTTAAGTGTACAATAACATGTATAATTGAAAACATAAAACAAAAATATATCTCATCCTAGCCTAACTTGACATAGAAGCATTATTAACAAAGGTAACTAAATTAGAAAGTTTCAACTTACCACAAAGCATCATTAGCATAATCCTCATTTTACTATATCACAACAGCACAAAATATATTAACTATATATTATATTATATTATTTATTATATTATTATTATTATTTTATTCTATATTCACAGCATAGACTCACAATACCATAATGCGTGCCGACACGTTGCCTCCAGTCCACAACTAGAACATTGTAGGTTAAAATGCTCTCTAACGAGCACCTAGAGCATTAGTAATCTTCTTACGCTCAAAAAAGGTTAACCAATCGAGAACTGTATTGCATGCCATCACGGCAGCCAATGAAATTCCAGGAATGACTCATTAAATTAATATCTTTGACCACATGAGAGGGTAACGAGATTTATTAACTTGTTCCCTTAATATCTTTGACACATGAGAAGGGTGACGAGATTTATTAATATTGTTCCCCTTAAGGGGCCTTACTTAACATCTGTGTTTTTATCTAAACAGTAAGTTTATTATATTATTATTTTATTATATCAACTATATATGAATATGAACATAACAAACCTATCATAGAATAGCAGTCTATGTGATCAGTAAGTTAGTTTACGATGAGTGCCAGGCTAAATGTATTAAGTAAAGTGCCTATAATTATTGTGTGTGTGTGTGCGTGTGCGTGTGCGTGTGTGTGTGTGTGTGTGGTGGGTGTGTGGTATGTTAGATTGTGTTATGTTCATATACAATATAATAGTGATAAGCAAAAATAATAATAAAATAAAAATAATAAAATAATAATAAATATACTCTTTTTAAGATAAAAACAGATGTACAGTAAGGCCCTAGGGGAACAAATATAAATCCGTCACCCTTCCATGTGTCGAAAAGATATTGGGAACAAGTTAATAAATCTCGTTACCCTTCTCATGTGTCAAAAATTAAAGATTAATGGAGTCCATCCTCGAATTCATTGGCTGCCCGTGATGGCATAGCAAATAGCAGTTCTCTGATTGGTTAACCTTGAGCGTAACAAGAATTACGGTAAGTTTAGGTGTTCTGGTAGAGAGAATTTTGACCTACTAATGTCTAGGTTGTGGACCTGGAGGCCCATAAGTGATCAGCACAAACATTTATTGGTATTGTAGATTTTCTTTTAATGTGGAATAACGATAATATAATAATAATAATAAAATAATATAATAATAAATGAATAATAATTATAGTAATATTTGTGCGGTTTGTGGTAAATAAAAGAAGAGATTGCTATGATGCACTTCTGCTGGTAAGTTGTAACTTCTAATTATAGTTACCTTGTTAATGAATGCTGTATGTCAGTTAGGCTAGGATGAGATATATTTTGTTTAGTTTTCAATATAACCGATGTTAATTGTAAAATTAACATTAAAATTTTGAGAGAGGTATTGTTTGAAAAAGTGTGTATAATTTAGTCCATTTAACTTGAACGTTGGATATATTTAAGCAGCAACAACAACTCAACACAACACGACACAAACGCAGTATTCCAAATCAACACACCATCAACCAACCTGGCTAAGTCAAATGCGATGGAACCCAACAACGTGGAAACTTGACAACAACACCGAGTACAGCAAAGAATTATGTTGTGTATTTATGGACAAATCAGTATGACATGAATCATAGTAGATGCAAAGAGATCCACAGGTTGGGTAAGGAGGAGTTGCGAGCTGGATAAAGGCCATTTGAATGGTTACTGATTTTACTGCTGTAAGGTATGGGTGGAAGAGAGAATGGTCAAATTTTTTTAAGTTAGTAGAACATAAAAGTAAATTTTTTAGTAAAAACAAAATGTTTAACGAAACAAAACAAAATAAAATAAATAAAAGCTTTTGTTATGTATAACCAAAATGATTTCGTGATCAATAGATCAATAGATCAATAGTCACGGTTTGGGTAGGTACAATGGAGGGTGGTTGATTTACTGATTATACTGCTTTTAAGGTATGTAAAAATCAAAATTTTTTAAGTTATAACATAAAAAGAGAATATAAATTTTTTAGTAAAAACAAAATGTTTAAGAAAGCACACAGAAAATAAATAAGAGTTTTGGTGCTATATTAGAAAATACTGACTTGATCAATAGATGCAATAATCTACGGTTGGTAGGGAGGGTGACTGGAGACAGTTTTGATTTTTACTGATTTACTGCTTTTATGTGTGATGTTAAGAAATGCAAAAATTTTAAGTTATAATAAGCATAAAAAGAATAAATTTTTAGTAAAACAGAAATGTGTTACACAGAAAAGACTAATGAACCAAAAATACGATAATTAAAGTTTTTGGTGCTATAATATACAAATATGACTGTGAATCAATAGATACAATAATGATCCGGTTGGTAGGTAAGGGTGCTAGGATACAGTTCTGATTTCACTGATTTACGCTTTAGGTAGGTAAAACGTGCAAATTGTGTAATTTATTAAACATAAGAAAAGAATAAATTTGTTGTAGTCAAAGGAACAAAAATTTTAAAGAAAAACAAAAAAAATAAATAAAAGTTTGTGTATATAGTTCTACTCGCATTGGAGGGTTATGAGAGAGACCAGAAATGATGAACGAAGTTCAAATAGATGCAATGAGACAACTGGTTGGGTACGGAGGTGGCTGGATACAGTTTGGATTTACAGATTTAGCTGCTTTAAATATAAATATAAATGGAGTAAACAATTTATTAAAGTTATAGAAAACATTAAAAAGTGGTACAGGATCACGTTTTTAGTAAACACAAAATGGTTTAAGGAAGATACAAAAACAGATAGAGTAAATAAAAATTTTGTTTATATTATACAAAATTGACTCTAAATCTAATAGGATCAATAGGATCCGTGGTTGGGTAGCGAGGGTGCTTGGATAGTTTGCTTTACAATTTACTGCTTTTACTGCCTTTAGAGGTATTTAATAAATGCAAAATTTTTTAAGTTATAAACATAAAAAGAATAAATTTTAGTAAAAAAAAACAAAAATGTTTAAAGAAAGCAAAAACGAAAAATAAAATAAAAGTTTTAGTGTTATGTTAAACAAAATATGACTTTGAAATCAATAGATCAATAGATCACGGTTGGTAGGAGGGTGAAGGGCAGTTTGATTTCTGATTTACTGGATTTAGTAGCTTTAAGGTATGTAAAAGTTTGGGGGCCCCAATTTTTTTTAAGTATAAACATAAAAGGATAAATTTTTTAGTAAAAACAAAAATGTTTAAAGAAACAAAACAAAAAATACAATAAAATTTTTGTGTATTTACTTCTTAAAATAAGACTGAAATCGAATAGATCAATAGATCAGGTTTGGGTGGGAGGGTGGCTGGATACAGTTTGATTTACTGATTAACTCTTAGTGCTTTAAGGTATGTAAAAATGCAAATTTTAACTTTTATAAACAAAAAAGAATAAATTTTTAGTAAAAAACAAAAATGTTTTTAAAGAAACAAAACCAAATAAATAAAAGTTTTGTGTTATATTATACAAATATGACTTGA